>JXOR01000578.1:0-38586 GCA_001014335.1 Coboldia fuscipes
GGCATGAAACGAATGATTGTTTTGAATTAAAAAAACGTAATGAAAATTTACAAAATTTAATGGTTCAGGTATCTTAGGTAGAGATTTCCTTAGTTATTTCGGAGCTAGGATTTGTTATGCGAGTAACGCATTATCCTTGCCAAAATATAAATTTACAACTCCATTGATTAAAAATAAAAATTATAGTGAAAAGAAAATTTTCAATACGAATGCGTTTATGATTCCTCCACGGAGCATATTGCAAATTAGAGTGAAAGTTCCAAACGACAAAGATGTAATTTGTTGTTCGCAGGAATTGTCACAAGGAGTTTACGTAGGTAATTCCTTATCTACACCTAAAAATGNTCTACCCCATTGATTAAAAATAAAAATTATTGTAAAAAGAAAATTTATAACACGAATGCGTATATGATTCCTCCACGGAGCATATTGCAAATTAGAGTAAAAGTTCCAAACGACAAAGATGTAATTTGTTGTTCGCAGGAATTGTCACAAGGAGTTTACGTAGGTAATTCCTTATCTACACCTAAAAATGGTGAAATTATTGTTAACGTTATGAACGCAACACAAGAGATTGCAACCGTTAAAGAATTTAATCCTGTGATTGAGGATTATTTAGAAAATAAATTATTAAAGGAAGAGAATAAAAAATTATTTTCTATTCAAAAAGTTGAACGAATTGATCAAATTTTAAATGCAATTAACATACCTGAAAATGTTAATGAATATGAAAAAGATTTAATTAAAGATATATGTACTGAATACATAGATCTATTTCATTTAAAAGGTGAACCGTTACAAACAACGAATGCTATGCAACATAGTATACCAACAAACCCTGATGAAGGTTCAATTTATTGTAAACCGTATAGGTTACCAGAAACTCAAAGAAAGTTTATTGATCATGAAATCAAAAGTTTAATTATTCACAAAAAGGGAAAACTTAATGTTAATGCAGACACATTAAGCAGAATTCCATTGAATGCAATTACTAGATCTCAGTCTAAGGTAATTGATTCGAATAATAAAGATGAAGTTAAAAATGTTAAAAACAATTCCGAAGAGAATGTTAACAGAAAATATATAGAGTTTACTCAAGAAGAGAAACAAAGTATATTGAACGAATACCACAATTCATTGTTGGGTGGTCATTTAGGTTCAATTAAAACGTTATTGCGATTAAAGAAAAACAATATTTTTTGGAAAAATATTAGTAAGGACGTATGTGACTATGTGAAAAGATGTAAAAGTTGTCAATTAAATAAGGCAAAGAGAATTAATAAGATTCTTTTGAAAATAACAACAATATCCAATACTACATTCGAGAGGGTTGCTGTTGACATAGTGGGAAAATTACCTACTACAAATCTTGGAAATAATTACATTTTGACTATTCAAGATGATCTATCCAAGTACTCCGCTGCTGTACCGCTAGAGAATGCAGAAGCATCCACGGTAGCAAAGGCGTTTATTGAAAATTTCGTGTGCCTTCACGGCATTCCTTATTATATCTTATCGGATCAAGGAACGAATTTTAAGCAAATTGTTTTCCGAAATGTGTAAGATACTGCAAATGAAGAAATTAACTTCAACTGCATATCATCCGGAAACAAATAGGGCTCTAGAAAGAAGCCATCAAACATTGAAAAATTATTTACATTATGTCGATAAGGATTTGTCCAATTGGGATAATTGGATACCTTATGCAATGTTCGTATACAATACAACTCCGCATGCATCCACACACTATACACCTTTCGAGTTAGTATATGGAAGAATTGCAAATCTTCCATCTGCTTTTAAAAAAGTAAAAGAGACAGAACTAACTTATAATAACTATATAGATGAGTTGAAAATTAAATTAACAAAATCGCATAAAATAGCAAGAGATAACATAGTTAAAGAAAAGACTAAAACAAAGGAATACGTTGATCGGAACTCAAAGAATGTTGAGTATCATTTTAACGATCAAGTATTGTATAAAATACAAAGTAGGAAATCCTTAGAACCGTTATGGTCAGGTCCTCATTTAGTGGTAAAAGTTGATTCTAAACAGATTACAACTATTTTAATAAAAAATAAAAGAAGAAGAGTTCATAATAATAACTTAAAATTATTTGTTTTTTAAAAATTACAGTGTTAATATTTTGTATTTCGATGACTTCAGCATCATCACCTTATTACAATATAAGTATTTTGCCGCAAAACACTAAAGCGTATATCGAAACTATGGGAGAACTTCATTTCTCTTACCAGAATTGGAAATTCGTTACAACAATTGATTTAGAAACGTTGGTAATAGATCAAGTAAAAATAAATAAAGCTATAAGTGAAATTGTTCACATTTGCAGCAAATTTGGGTTATTGGAGAATTATAAAAATTCTTATTCGGAACTTTAGATGATTCCGATGGTCAAAAAATATATAATACTTTGAATGTACTAGAGAAGAAAACAGAAGATTCTGTCGATTTATTATCAAAACATTAGGCTTTTAAAAAAAATTATTTTGTGGGCTAAGGCTAACAGACCAAAATCATCTGAAATTATCACTGCAAGCCTGAATTGTAATTTAGTCACACCTGTTGTAACAAGATGGAACTTGTATAGTTATTGTACTATTTGTATTGTTTAACATAAAAAATAAAACATAAAAATTATTAACATTTCGAATAATAGCCATCAATTCAGTAGAAATTGCCTAGTGGTGTGGAACCGTGACATCAATGGTGCAGGCAATATCATATACAGAGGGATAGAATCTACTGCTCAGTATGACGACATGATAGTTGGGTTGCGGGCTTGTGGTAGTCCGAGGCCTGAGCAAAAATTGCTAGTCGGTCAACTAAAATAGATCGTCGCACGGCATACAAAACGCGACTTTTCAATCATCCGATAAATCACCCGTTGTATCGGATGATCGAACGTCATCACACACATACCCATGCATACACGTCTATTGACCGATAAAAATCACTACTGAAAGAAAGAGAGCTGCTCTCTTTTTTTATTGTAGAAAGGAAATCAGCTGTTTTCATCAAAACGGACATACTTTGTATAATTGTATAATGGGCCGCTATAATTTGTTGACTGTGAGGTTAGGTGTACAATAACACTCAGCTGCAGAATTTTCAGCAAGTGCTGGAATTAATAATTTAGATTCGTATTGTGTAGAGAGGTGAACTTCAATTAATAGAAATGCCGTTCATGAAAGGAAGGGCTCCGGTCCGTCGGACAATGGAATATTTGACATCTGGTAAACTGGTTCTTAAAGAGAGTATAAAAATTTTTTCAGTTAATTATAACACTTTCGGAGATCATCATGAAGGAGCCAGGTAATAGATATTGTTTCTAAATAGAGAAAACTTTATTAACATCTTGTCATTGTAGGGAATTTGTATTTTGGAAGTTGCCACAATTGCAGTATAAAAATCCAAATGTTCAAGTAATCACATTCAAAAATTTAACACCAAGTCCATTTATCAGATGCTATTACAGTATGTACAGTAATTTGTAATTATCAGGCATATTTAATCATCTAATTTCAATCTGTTCTAGACAATGGAAAACAAATATTAATAGATGTGGATGGCAAAACCCAAGATGATATACTAGCTCATTTACTCAAAGTAGTTGGAAAATCAGAGTAAGATATTTTGTTTTCATTCAGGTGTATCTTTATAAATGTTTCCATAAATTCTGATTACAGTGAACTGCTAGCGGCAGAAGCGAAACTTGCCGAGAAGAAAGACAATCCAGCCAATATTGGTATTGGATGCGACAAACAGTGTATTTGTGAGATACCGGGTCAAGTACCATGTCCAGCTGTAGTTCCTTTACCAGTACACATGCGTGGAAAGCATAAGTTCCAACCGAACTAAATTTGTATATTAGTGTTTTATTAGACTTACTATTAACATTTTATTTAAATAAATAAACTATCGGCTATGTTGATCTTAAATTTATTCCTACAATTGTAATGAATTTCGAATTATCGTCTGCCTCGTCGATTATATGGTCCACTATTTTTATGCCTCTGGTTGCGTTGGTATCGAGATTGCGTCACTAGTTTGGTTGATGAATACTTTGAATTGTTATCATTAGTTTTGTTATACTGATATTTCTGTATTAGCGGAGGTTCATTCGATTGGTTTTTATTGATTTCCAAATCATTACGCCTTTGTTCCAGCACTCTCAATTTAGCCTCAATAGCCTCCACGGTGATTCCTTTACTAACAGTTATTTTTTCGGTCGTTGAGCTACCAGCTGCAAGTGCCGGTATTTCAATCTTGGGTTTTGGTTTCTCCAGTAGATCCTAAAACGAATATTTAAGATTATGAAATGCGGTATCAAGGTATACTATCATACATACGTAATTTATATTCTTCGCCAAGCGCACGACTAGAGGCCGCTTTTCAATGAGTTGCCCATGCATTTTATCCAATGCAATGTGTGCGTCTCTTACCTAAAATTCAGTTAAATATGAGACATTGAAAGTGAAAGTGGTTGTAATATATCCTACAGTTTTGTATGTAACAAAAGCATATCCCCTCGGTTGACCTTTCTGAGGTCCGCTCTTATGGAACAGCATATCGAATTTTTCGATCGAGCCAAATGTTTGCACGATTTTAAGGAGTTGAAACCGATAATAGAAAAATAATGATATCAATTAACGACAATACATTACAGAAAGGAAATTCACAATTATTATATTTGTTTCAGACACTTACTCGGACATCCTGGTATCCAAATTCCCTATCCACAGTCTTCGTTCATCGGGATTATCTGACTGAAATTAGAAATACCCTACGGTTAACTACTCATCATATTATGCATTTTGGAGGGTCACTCTTACCGATTCTGTCATTATTTCGATGTTTTAATAAACAAATTCAATTTCTTTTCAATTTTAATTGAATCAACAACTCTGAGTACTAATCTACACACATGCAATGCATACACACTCGGACCATTCACAAAATAATACACTCAAATTTGACAGCTAATTTAATTCACGTATGCGTGTGTGTGTTTTTAAAAAATATTATGCAATTTCGGAAAAGGCTCCTGGACCAATGAATATTCACAATTTCTTCATTTCTTCCATTTCTTATTTTAATAATCTCTCTGGTTTTAGTTTTGATTGCACCATTTTTTAATTTACATACAATGTTTCATTGAATATTTTTCATACAGTCATAATTTAGTTGGTTGTTGTGAATATTACTAACAGTTATTGTATTAAAATATTTGTACAATAATGCCTCCCAAAACGAAAGATAAATTTACGACCGAATTTCATGCATGTAAATATCCCACAAATTCATTTAAATTATTTCACGACCGAATAATATGTAGGCACTGAATCTATATGAGTTATACCATATCGATTAAAACAATTCAAAACAATAACAGGGTCTGACATCGTTGTAAACTAATTCCTTTGATCTGAGTGTAGAGTGTAGAGAAAATGGTAGAGTGTGTAGAATTGAAGAAATAAAGTTGTTTATTTTTGTTGCGATTGGAAGATACTATTAAAAGTGGATTTAAATATTAGTTTGCGGTAAAATATATAAAATATGACGACAGAAGACTTCTACTTGCGGTATTATATTGGTCACAAGGGAAAATTTGGCCATGAGTTCCTTGAATTCGAGTTCCGACCGGACGGTAAATTGCGGTACGCTAACAATTCCAATTACAAGAACGACACGATGATCCGGAAGGAAGCTTACGTGCATCAGTCGGTGATGGAGGAATTGAAACGGATAATATCAGAGTCAGAAATAATGGCTGAAAATGATGCTCTTTGGCCACCACCGGATCGAGTCGGCCGCCAAGTAAGTTGAGGTTAAGTTGGTTGACCCAGTCCGGTGTTTATTAAATAAGGATCTCTTAAATTTTTAGGAATTGGAGATATTAATTGGTGACGAGCATATCTCATTCACGACCTCTAAAACTGGATCACTCGTTGAGGTAAACCAATCCAAAGATCCAGAGGGATTAAAGTGTTTCTATTACGTAGTGCAGGATTTAAAATGTTTGGTGTTCTCATTAATTGGATTACATTTTAAGATAAAGCCAATATAAATGATTACGCATAAATGGAGTAGAATTGCTAACAATCCTTTATTGAAAGTATAACAATTAATTCTTTTTAATGAATTTTCTAATCATTTCACATTACCATCAAACGATTTTTATTTCGTTATATTCTTTTCATTTCAATGTAATTTTGCTGAATCTAATTTTTAAACAACAATAAACAATTATCATACTTAATGTAAAGGGTTATTCTACGTAAAAGCATTAAATATTTCTCATACAATCCAATCGATTTGACACTATTTCAGAGTTTTACCAATTTGATTTGATGAAATTTATCAATCCATTGGTAGAGGGATCATGAGATGAAATTTTATCAGCATCCGCTAGTTCTGGCTCAATAGCTTTCGCTAACTGTTTACCCAATTCAACGCCCCATTGGTCAAAGGAATTTATATCCCAGATAACACCTTGTGTGAAAATTTTCTGTTCATACATTGCTACAATGATAGAAGAAGAATTATTATAAAATCCCGATAACAAGTAAAAGCTGAACTATACCGATCAAGGCTCCTAAAATGAATGGAGTCACTTGTTTAACGACAATCGAGTTTGTTGGCCGATTACCATTAAACACTTTATGTGGCAAGATTTTGGTAATTTTATCACCGCTCATTCCAGACTTAGCCAACTCAGCCTTTGCTTGTGCCTCAGTTTTTCCAGTCATCAATGCTTCAGTTTGTGCCAAGAAATTAGCCAACAATATTTTATGATGTAAACCATTGTTAATTGGATTATGCGTTTGGGCTGGTGCAATAAAATCACATGGAATCAAACGAGTGCCCTGGTGAATTAATTGATAGAAAGCGTGCTGACCATTTGTGCCTGGTTCACCCCAAACAATTGGTCCAGTATTGAAGTTTACACGTTCATTATTCTTGGTAACAAATTTACCATTGCTTTCCATGTCTCCCTGCTGAAAGTATGCAGCAAAACGATGTAAATACTGATCGTATGGGAGCATAGCGTGAGTTTCAGCTCCATAAAAATTAGAATACCAGATTCCAAGCAATGCCAAGATCACCGGTGCCTAAAAATGAATTAACATCATCAAGATTTTTTCGCCATTTGTTTACTTGAAATTATAATTCTTACATTTTTTTCTAATGGAGTTGTTCTGAAATGTTGATCCATGAAATGAGCACCATCCAACAACTTTTCGAAATTCTCGAATCCAATTGAGAGACAAATAGAAAGTCCTATTGCAGACCATAAGGAGTATCGGCCGCCGACCCAATCCCAAAAGCCAAACATATTGTTTGCGTCAATTCCGAATTCCGTGACCTTTTCCTTATTCGTAGACAATGCAACAAAATGCTTAGCAACGGCAGCCGGCTGAAATGAGTAAATTCATGTTACAAAAATTTCAATTGAATTAACGAAATATTCATGTAATATTAACTAACATCCTTGAGATGATTTAATAGCCATGTTTTAGCCGATGTAGCATTTGTAATTGTCTCTTGGGTTGTAAACGTTTTCGAAGCAATGATGAATAATGTATTCTCCGGATTGACCTTTTTTAACACCTCACTAATATGAGTTCCATCAATATTTGAAACAAAGTAGGATTCCAATCCTTTTGAATACGGTTTTAATGCCTCAGTAACCATCAATGGGCCAAGATCTGAGCCACCGATTCCAATGTTGACCACTGATGTTATATTTCTTCCGGTGAATCCCTTCCAGGTTCCAGACAATACTTGATTTGTAAAATCCTTCATATGAGCAAGTACTGCATTCACCTCCGGCATCACATCTTTACCGTCAACCATCATTGGAGTATTAGACCGATTTCGTAGGGCTGTATGAAAGACGGCTCTATCCTCTGTCATGTTAATATGCTCTCCAGAAAACATTGCATCACGAGACACCTCAACTTTACGGTCCTTTGCCATATTAAGAAGTAATTTCCACACATCATCAGTAATGCGATTCTTCGAATAGTCCAACAAGATATCACCATCATTTGGAGTAGATATCTTCAAACTAAAAAAAAATCGATATCATTGAAATCATGTCTAACAAAGCAAATAAATCAATTTGGACAATATCTATTCTCTGATTGGAAGGTCAAATCAATGAGAAAAAGTAAAAATTAATCATTTTCCATATTTAAATAGCATAGTAAATGACTATAACACATCAAACACTTGCAAATTCACGAAATTGCTTGACTTGACCGAAATTTTAATTATATTAAAATAAGGCAAACTACATTTACTTAGAGGCCACTTGAATAATTCACAATTATTCTTTAATTTCATTCACATGACTTCCAGAAAATAGACAATTGGATTTCAATTGAATAGGGTTTTAATAAATAAATTTCATTATTGTTGTGATTATTACCTGTACTTATCAAAACGACCCGGATCTTTTTCAAAAAGTGTTTTAATATCAATGGTATGTGCATTTTCATTGTAGTACTGTTGGAGCACTTTCCAGCAAGCTTCTGTTGTTAATAATGGTTTTCCTGACATTTTCACTGGTCCTTATGGATTTTATGTAAACGAAACACTAATTCACCTAAAATAAATCTTATTTTAATTTATTTAGAGTCCAGCTACAGTACAAAACCGATTCACAATGTCTCAATGTCAAATGAAGAACTTTTCACGTACCAATTCTCTCTCACTCAATGTTGAACCGACACTGTGAAAAAACACTTGCCAAATGACTCGGCACCACAATAATCGAACAAAATACGACGTACGTATACCTAATGCCGGCATTTATTTAATGAAAGTAATGCAATTCGTTATTCAAATGCATTCATTTTTTTTAATCGTTATCATAGTCGATTATACCTTGGTATAGATAACATTTGTCTGATTAAACTTGACCTACACGCCATGGATGGTAAATTGTTTTTTTTTATCAATTTTTTTCAATGCTTTAAATCTATACTGAAGTTTCAAAATCAATGCGACTAGTATTTACGGAACAAAATTTTCATAGTTTGGTATTTATCTGTAATTGAATAATAATAATAATAAAAATTAAATAATTAACTAAACTCATTAGTAATTCTGTGGTATGTATTATTACATCTTGAGGCATGCATTTCGCATTTTTATAGCCGATATTCTGAATTCCATACAAATAGTATAGGAGAAGAAGAAGAATTTTTTAGTTAATGTGATTTCCATTGGGGGTACTACTGTACGTAACAAGGATAAATTCCTACTGGTGCTATGTTCGTCTGTTACTATTGCAAGGAAATTGAAAGGAAAGTTAAAAATTCTTAATTTTCTTGAAATAGTCTACCAAACGGAACAGGCAAATATAACACCAGAAGGTAAGTATCCCTTAGGCCTGTGACGAAATTCAAGGATGTGGAAAAGTTTAATTTTTCAGTTTACATATTTTTCGTTTGGTGGCGCCACTGTCTATGTGTTCACAGAAATTAGAAACAGAATCTATGAATAACGGTTATTTTCTTTGACTTTCAAAGTTCACATTCTGAACTTATTCAAACCATGTATGCATGCATATATAGTTGACTCTTGTTACATTTTATTATCAATATTAACAAATTGTTGTTTAAACATCAAACCTCTTTATTATCAACATGAATCATTTATTTTCATTTTAAACGGAAATTAATGTAATGACCAAACAAAACAGTAAATAAATAAATTAACTATAATAATCGTTTTATATGAGATGAAACAATGTAATAAGATAAACAATCCGCCATAAAATATAAAGAATAATAATAAAAGTACACAACTATTAGGGATTGTAGTTTATCCACCGCCTCCGCCACTACCAAGCTCATCTTCATATTGTTTTCTAAAGCAATCACCAACAGGGAAGAAATCCCAACATCGTTGCTGATACATATTCCAGACATATGTTTCCTGTCCGGTATATTCCGTGTCCGGTTTATTAATCAAATGCATAAGGAAAAACATGTAATTTGCCAGATTATGTTCTTGTTGAACATGAGTATCAAATCCATGCGGAACTTTATCAAAGTAATCTTTCCCTATACCACATATGAAACAATTCGATTCCATATCTTCTTTCACGGACTCCAGTTGATCACGAAGCTCACCGAAGGCATCAATGATCAAACCTTGAATGATGGCCAACAAGATGACAATGACAAAAAAGAAGAATGTTATATCAAATATAATACGATACACCTCATATTCATCTCCATCTGGATCACCAATTTCATCTCCGATACCACCACCAGCACGTACTCCTTTATACAAATGAAATACGAAACAAGTTAACATATCGTGACATTTCTTATCGCCTGGTCCTTCATCCTCATCATCATCTTGGATATAGAACTTTCGGAAAAAGTTAAATGCTATTACGGTGTAGATATAAACAATGATCGTTAATAACATCACAGTTAACACTAACTGTTTGCCATTATGCGTTACTGATTGTAAAATGGTTCGCAATGTCTTGAAACCAACGGCAACATCCAATAAATGGGCTGCGAAGAAGAAATTATTATAGTTTCCGAGTATCGAAAAGGTGAAATACCAGAGAGAATAAAGGAAAGCATTATCTGTGACGGTTACACCTGCCTTCCATATTTGATATCGCCAGTCAATGTTTAATATATAATGAACGATGCCACCCTCATTGCTGTCCTGAGCCGTGAATGCACTTTTTTCCATTCCAAGTAGATTTGAGATCGAATCAAAATCATACGTTTCACTATATTTCTGTCTGACTTTCTTCTTTACAAATTTATCCCAATAGTTGACTGGGAAACTTTTAGCTGATATTACTAATTTATCCCAGTGTGATTTAATATCATCATCTTCTGGTTGTTCTGCAATAAACAATCCATCGAACTCCAATCGTCTAGCAATTTCTTTTTCACGTTTGAAAATAGCCAATGGCACTTTCAAATGATAATAAGCAATTAGCATACAAAGTGAAACAAGACTGTGAAGGAAAGCTGCAATACGTAGCACATGTTCCATATAGAAGAAATCTTCGTCAACATGTACCGATTCCAAAGGATCATCTTCTTCTTCACTTTCTCCGCTACCAAATGCACCAGATCCACTTCCACTACCACTTCCAGATCCCAATCCAAAGATATTATCTTTATCATCACTACCATCATCCTCCTGGCCCATTGTGCTAACTTTGTAGAACAACAGCATGAAATTTATGCTGAATGCCAATACTAACGCCACATATTTTAAATTGTAAAAATTTCTGGCCAAGAAACTGACTGCCCGATGAGTATACTGTGAAAAATCAATTTGAGATACGGCTGGTGGTTCCGTTGATACATTTTGTTGTTTTTTAATTTCTGCTTCAATCGATGCCATTGCCGCTTCTTGGACTTTTTGGGCTTCAGAACGTTCTTGAGCAGCTCTTTTAGCTGCCTCGCCGCCAAGTAAATCAACTAAAGTCATTGGACCTTCTTGGGCTTCTGGATTAATTTCACCGGTTCCATCATCTACTCCAACTTCTGCCGATTCTTCGGGTGACGTGGGACTTAAAGCATTTGGATCATGTGATTGAAGTTTATATTGTGCATTTTCATCCTTATTCGGATCCATACCGAATGGTTGAATAGCTGTTGGTGATTCTTCACGAGCTATTGTAGGCAGTATTCGTACAACTTTTTCCGGTTCATAGGGCACTACTTCAAATACTTCATCGTTTGGACCTCGCATCAATGACATTAGAACACCGAAAATATATTTAATTATTTGTACTACACCATATCCTAAGTAATAGAATGCGTAGAAAATAATTTTGAAGAATCCAACAATTAATTCAGGGATAGATTTCGTTTGGGCAACAGATAATTGATGTTTAATATTCGTTGGACTAAAGAGATAAATCAAAAATTTAAATCCATCCTTAATGCCTTGTATACTACGTTTAACTGGATCCTTTGCAGCCCTAAAATATAAAATATTCAAAATAATTTAAATCAAATTGATCAACTATTACAACAGAGACTGTATACCTTTCCTCATCTTCTTCACTTAAGTAGGAACTATATGCTGCTTCACGTTTAATATTGCTACCACCATCGTCAGATGCCATCAATCCAGAAGCATGTGTCATTTCAAAAATAGCATCTTCACAGAAATTCACAAATGCCTCCAATTTCTCTTTGTCACCACCTTCTGTTACAATTGAATAGAAGAAGGCACGTTTAGATTCCTTAATTTGAGGTTTTTCCCATTGTTCGATATTCGATTCTTTAATTTCAAAGTAAACACGTTCGATTCGCTTGGAACCACCCATTATTTCAATACGACCTAGGAACGGCTCAAAATAATTCAAAACTGAACCAGCCGTTTCAAGGAATCGTGCTAAACGTGGTTCATTTGGCATGTGTTCCGATAAATTAGTCAAGAGTACAGCAAGATTGAAGCCAATTTCCGTAGATGGTTCATGGAATTGATCACAGAATCCAGCATAATCAATTTTACCGTCATGATTTGTTTCACAACATGCCAATAAGAAGTCGATTTCTTCCCTAAAATGATAATAAATGTTATGGCCTAAATATTTTTATTTTTATTTAATCACAACTTACGGTGTGTAACTCTTTTGTTGTTCCATTTTATCGCGGAAATCTTTTGGTGTGACCCAACCATCATTATTTAAGTCAACCTCTTGAAAACTAGGTGATGTGGTCAAGTCTTTAAGTTTCAAAAACATATCGAAATATTTAAGGATCAATTCAACATTGGATGCAGATTCTACCAATGTGTCAACCATTTGTTTTCCAATTGTGCCTAAAACAAAAATTTTAATATTTGATATCTGCAGTTGTATTTATTAATACAATGTACTAACCGTTAACAACATTACCCTCCAACATAGACAACATCATCGTAATCATATCCTTTTGTAAATTGAGTAATTCCTTCAACAGATCAAATTGACTAGAGTGTTTCGATAACTTGTCTTGCATATGGGAAAATAAGAATAAGAATCCACCAACGGCATCCCACAATCTCGAATGAGCCAAAGCCTGTTGATTTAAGGTACATGGACCTTGAATTACCTCAGTTAATGTATTAAATACTTGACTCGCTACTTCAATTGCTTTAAAGAAATTTGCCTTTCCAGCAGGATCGATTATTTCCTAAAAATTAAAAAACAAAATTAATATAACGAATCATAATTGAAAGAAAAAATATTAAATTTACTTTGCTTGAATAGTGCCAGTAGAAATCCATTATAGATTCTTGCAATCGTAATAAGTAATCAACAGTACAGATAACGACATTCACTGTTGTAGTATTACCAGCCTGGGTCCTCAAATAGTTTTGCCACTCTATAATTAAATTTATATTAATACCATTTAATGAACTGCTTAAGTGTGATGAAACAACAAATTGTTACCTAAATTGTGTCCTTCACAGGTTAACTGAATAAAACGGAATAGAGCACAAGTAAATTCAGCATCATGCATATTCTTTTCCCCAGCTGCACCTTCCGAACCGACACCCAAACCTGCACCCGCACTCGGAATATACTCTTTTTCGTTCGATTTTTGTATTGATTGTTTTTGTGTTTTTTTATGTTTGATATTTTTGTATATTTTTTTTCATATTTATATTTTTATTTTATTTTTGGTTGAGGTGATGATGAAGGAAGGTGGTGTGATGGTATAAAAAGTAGTCGAATAGATGATATTAACATTTTAGGATAGGCCATGTAATACGCAATATACCAAACCATGGGAGTCAACATAAAATTAGTTAAAAAGTAAATTTTGAAATAAAAAAATAAATATGGATGGTTGAATTATTAAATATGCCAATATAATTATTTATAAATTGATGTTTAATGCTTTTAGGAATCGATATATAAGTTAAGTGTTAGTTGTCAATGATTCCAATAGATCATATTTAAAAGCACAGTGAAACATCTTGTACTGTATTATTGTAATATAATATTAATGAAATATCAGTTGTGGAATAATACTCACCTTCTGCTTTAGTGTTTCTTTCGAATGCATCTAAATCTAAGACACTGCATGAGTTCATTAAACCAGCAATTGATGTAAAGAAACCAACATCTTTTTTCTCTTTCAAATGATTCAACATTCCCTGTAGTAATAAAATAATTGATTTCAGTATTGATACACATTGTAATAATTAAAGTGACACTATACCATTTGAATATCTATGTTTCCACCACGTAATATAGCAATACCCAATTGAAGGGTTTTCATTACCATATCAGATGGAACACCTTTGGATGCGGATATGTGGAGTAACACCATTTCAGCAACTCCACGATTTGATAATCGAGCTTGATGGAACAGTAATTTTTGTTTCTCCATTTCTTGTTCCTAATTTACAGTATACATTTATTTCTTGAGCTATTAAATGAATCAACAGAACTTACATGAATACTGGCACCACCTTCGCCTTCTTCATTGCCTTCTTCAGCATCACCTTCTTCCTCTTCTTCACCACATGATTTGGCTGCTATTTGAGCATATGACATATAAAGTGAATCTTCTTGCAATGCACCACTTCTTTCAGTCATTGCACCGCGACAGAATGTTGTTATTAATTGAGTTAGTGGATCTGGTTTACCCTCTTCTTCTTCATTTTCTTTCTTTTTTTTCTCAGAATCCTCAAAGGATTGCTAAAATCAAATAAAATTGCGATGAAAATGAATCAAAGTAATATAAAAATCGACTTTTTATCTTACAGTTAAGTCTTCAATCATTATCTCTTGACCGATGTTTTCTTCCTCTAGCCAGAGTTCGAAATAACTTCTTCCGAAAATATTACAAGCTCGATGTCTATTAATATAAAAGAATCAGATTATATTATTTAAAATACGAAATAATGGTTAAAAATACCTAGGAAGTGAATGAAGAGAAGTTTGCCGGAAACATGCAATTACAGCTCGTTTTCTCTGAATTGAAACAACACTTCGATAAACATTCCTACTTTGTTGTTGAGGATGATCAATCTAAAAATTTATTAAGATAATGTCATTGAATAATTAATATTAAATATTTTAATAAAATACTATACCATATGTAAACCATAAAGAACTTTTGCCATTGCAACGATACGATCGACAGTATCTTGAATTTTATCACCCTTTTTATCAGTTCCAGTAATTGCCTGTTTATCCATTAACTCGTCTGGTACAATATCTTTTTTTCCTAATTTGGAATATAAATAATGTTGCCAAGACATTTCATCAGCTGGATTAAATTTATCAGGCAGAGTCAGTTGAGTACGTGCAAATTCAATAACATCAATTTCATTCATTTTCTGAAATGAAATTTGGGAATTCAACATTATAAGTTCTTGTAATCAAATAAACCACATTTAGGTAATTTACCTTAAGATAACGATCTTTGCAATGTTGGACTAACTCTTGTTCACGACCAGCAAACAAATTTAATCCAACTGGTAGCAATCTCTTGAGACAAGCTACCATTAAACTCGCTTGTACTTCCTTATCCTTATCGCGTTTCTTATCACGATGTTTTTTCTTCTTTTTCACTTTTCCACCTGCAACTGGTGCACCGTCACTAACCTGTGCCGTACGTCTGGTGGCTGTCGGCATTATCAGTGTCATATTGTCTATTTCATTTGCTGAAATGAAATTCTGTTCTTCTTTAAGGAAATATTGACTCTTTAGCCAAATATTAAAGATTTCTGCAACATAATTATACAATTCTTCAGCTTCAGGCACATTGTGTTTGAGCCAATGGTTCTTTTGAAGATCTACATATTTGATAAGTAACGGATAGAACGAATAAATATCACGTACTAACAGATTCCAATCTTCTTGTATCTGAGTTTCAACTTGTGATGTGTCATCAGTAGTAGATTTTATGAAGCCTCGCATGCTTTCCTCTTTGTGGAACATTGTTTCTGTTCGTCTCTTCACACTACGTGCCAGTGGTAAGAATGGATCCTTTAACAATTCTTCTGAACTGTTTATGATAATTTGCTGAGTGTAAGTGGCAATTCTGGTTAACCATGGTGCACTTTCATTACCAATATTTTTTTTTATCATCTTTAGTACATTCTTTAACAATTGATTCATATGATCAGCAGTCACCATTGTGACATGATTTCCAGTTGTCGGTGAAACATTATCTGGACCTTGGGACCACCAGAATGGCAAATATGAACATAGTAATGGAAGTAATACCTCAATTATATGCGGTTTCTCGTTATATGTTTGATCTGATTCAACGAATTGATCAACTTCGCTGAGGATCGCTTCTAAATTAGGCATTGATTGCTCCATTCTAACCATAATATCCTGTGCTTCTAATGAATGATCAGCAATACGATTTAATAACGAAAATTGGTTGTGTTTATTCAAATGGGGTTCCAGGAAAGCTACAGGGAAAGTTGAACTGAAAGCTCCTAAACAAGAGCCTAAGTTCTGAAATATTGTATTATAAATATGATTAGTTTTATAGAAAATAATTCAAAGATTTAATATTTACTGGTCGATGACGTTCTATTTCTGTTTTCAAATATTTTCTATCATGAGTTAAAGTACCATCTGTTCCAAGTATATAAAGTGCAGCTAAAACTTTATAAGATGCCACCTGAATTTCATCAAGAAGCATATCGCTACCATAGTCACAAGCAGCTAAATGATCAAACAATGCAGTTAGTACAGGTAAAATCACTGTATTCACGTAAGCTAGGGAAGTTGAAGTTTTCAAATGAGTTCCTCTTAAATGGCTGTATTTTCCCTACAATCAAATAAATTTCAATCAATAAAGTTACTTTGATTATATTTTTTATAGTTACATCTTGAAGATTAACGATCGTTTGACCCAAATCATCAGCAGTATTATTGAAGAAAGTAAGCATTGAAGTTCTAATAAATTCTGGGCAATTTTTCACCAAAGATTTGGCATCAATACATTTCACTAGCACCTGAAGACAGCGGACAGTAATCCTTACATCAGGTCCAAATGCTGTTAAGCGATTCCTCAAAAGACTTGCAAGCTTACAGAATATTGCCGCTACCATTTCTTTTTCCTTAAGCGAGGCAGCACCAACATTATTTGTGGCAGTTGCAATTGCAATGAAATAATTGCGATGAGTAGAAAAATATTTTTCCATTAGTGGAAGTACTACTTTTGAGAAGAATTTAATATCTCTAGACGCAGTTCGAAAAGAAGATCTTCGACTGAACGTTGATGATGGTTTTAATAATTTCATGTTAATTGTAGCACGATCAAGATATGCAATCAATTTCTCTAACAGCGAGTAAGAGAAACGAAGTTCAACTGCTGCCTGTAGAGCACCCGGTTCAGTGTCAATGATACCAGCCCGAGACGCTCTAGAATATGACAAAAATCAATCAAATCACAGTATACATGTTTTATAAAAAAAAAAGAACTTTACTTGTGTAATTTAAATCCTTGATACTGCATGTACTTCAAGAATTCCTGTGATCTCTCTCGATCTTTACGTTTTTCCTTATCGGTGAGCAGATCATATGGCACGAGTTGAGGATGGAAAGGACCTCCATATGATTCCAATTCTTCTTTCTTTTTCTTTGCCCAAATATCATGAGCATTTTCTGCCAATTTCTCAGCCATGTTTTGCATTTCTCTGCTCAAAGTTAAATTGGTCATATCGACTGGATGAGGATTGTAGTTAAATGGTGATGAATCACTCTGGAAAGTATGGTGATCCTAGTTTACATCCATAATCCGGTTGTTCACACAAGGGGTTAAACACACCATCAAGGGTGTCAAAAAACACCATCAGGGTAAGGGTAATCATTGCAAATGAATAGTGGAGGAATGTGCAAGCAAGGTTAATATAAAAGTGAATTAACGAAAGGGATATTTTACTTACAATAACCGCTTTAGATTGACGTCTAGTTGAATTCCGATGGGATGGTACTTCAACGTCCGAATGTTCTACAATCCATCCAATAGCGAGAAGTGCTTTTAAGCTTTCGCTAACTGGCTCCTTATACCGTTCCCGTTCCTGCAATGATGAATTTATTTAGTATTCCTACAAACTATGAATTATATTTAATCATACATAGTCGCTCAAAACATTGTACGGCTTCAAGCGTGGATGTAACTTATTAGTGTCTGACCAATTTTCACCATACACCCAACCAGCTTCCATTTTTCTATTTGCCCACGCATCATGATAATGTTCACTAAACTTTTGAATTATTGAATTCAAATCAGAATCCAATTGGACAGCCGAAGTGTTAATCGGTTGTGGATTATATTGTGGCTGATCTGGTTCCCCTCCATTTGTTTTATTGTATGATTCCTCATCGGCATTTTTCGACAATGAATAGTCAGGTGGTAGAGCACATCCAATTGCAATTAAACAAGGCAAAGCTTTGCCGAATAATTCAGGATCATAATCCATATTACTCAATGAATCAAAAATGTTAGAGAATAAAAGCATTGTTAAACGTTTCTCTTCATCAGATGATGCGCCATAAACTCCTTGTCCTTGGGTAGACCCATAATACTTTGCACACCGTTCATAATGCAATGTTAAAAGCTAAAATGAAAAAGAAACTATTAACTATGTTCTATATTTTCATTTGTATCTTATTTTTACTCTTAAAGCTACTGTTGTGTACTCAGATAACTTTGAAACGTCAACAGTAAGTTTTCTCAACAATTTTAATAGCATAGCAGGTTGCATTTGAGATGTTAATGCAACTAAGAAGTCTGAAACAGCCTCTCGTTGTCCCTTTGTTAACATTCGATTCTTTGACAATCTGTATACTGTATGTAAAGTTGCATCTAATAGGCTAGCGTAGTTTTCTGCTTCATTATAAAACTTTGAATGTTTTATAAGTAATGGCAATATGGAATTACCAATATAACGATTCATTGATAATGCCATATCACTCTCACTGCCGTCATTCTAAAAGTAATTTATCGTTTAATAGTATGTGTATATAATTATATGTATAAAAAATATTCAAACTGTACTTTGTCTAAAACTGTTGCAACCCTTAAATCAGGAAGGAAAGCATCCTCAAGAATTTTATAAAACAACTCTTGTGTTTCTATACCATAGACTCTCTCTAAAAACAAGACGACGCTTTGTTTATGCCCCGGAATCAAGCCAGATGGAGTATCAGATTTCGGTTTTTCTTGGCCCGGTGGTGGATTCATTAAGGTAAATTTCAAACTCAATACACCTTGCAGATCCTCGAGTGGTACTAATGATCGTAGGATAGCACGAGCGCGAAGAGATTCGTTCTTTCCTTGATCGATCATTGATGGTTCAGGTGCACAACGACCCAAAAGATCGACTAATGTACAGTAGAAATTCAATATTGCAGCACCCGTATCAATATAATCTTCATCATCTTCATTCTCTGGCATCGGATGATTGAATCCAAGACCAGATAAATTTCCACATCCTTCACTGTGCATTTTCTTTGCTTCGGCAATTTTTTCTGACATTTTATTTGCCTCCATTATGGCTCGCAATAGACCTTCTCCTTCACCTCTTAGCGCGGGACCTAAACATTCAGGTCGACGAATCAACAATCGGATAACTAAATTAGCATTTTCTTCAACTGATTCACCATTTACCCATACACAAAATCTTAAGAAATCTAGATATCTCTCCCCTTCAACAGGATCCCATCCAATATCTGGGTAGCCCTTTTCAATTAATTCGGAATTACTTTGTAAACCACATCGCGACAAGTAGATAGCAATTTTCTCTAAATAATGTTCACGTAAAGCCAATGCTAGTTCAGTGTTCTCCATTAAACTTGAATATGCGACATCAAGAGGTGTGGATCCTCTTAAACTTGGTCGTGACAGTAAAATGTTCGAATTGTCAAGAAGAAAATCGAAGTGGTCAAACATCGCTTTTTGATTTTGTCTGCTCGTGCGACAAAAATAGCAAAGAAAGCGACAGCAAGCTACTACCATTTCATGAGATGTATCTTTTTCTTTATGCGTTGTTTCTCCACCTTCTGATTGTACGGGAGCATCACTTTGAGCTTGAGCACGACGGCCTAGTGTGTTCATCATTACAGCCATAACATTTTCGTGTAATCGAAGGATTCTTATTAAATCTGGATGTTGGAAGAAAGTATGATTATTCACAAGCTTCCATAATCTAGTTCTCATCAGCTCTTCTTCTTCTTGGCTCATTTGCACAGGTAGAAGAGCACGAATCTGACTCAATCCAACCCACATTCCAGCAACATCATCTTTAGTCTTTGCATTAATTACGTACGTCTTTTCCAATGCTCGTATTAGTTCACCCACAGTATCATATTGTCGAACAAGCAAACTGAACATTTCTCGCACTAATTTTGGTGTTTCAATTTGAGATTCCTCTGCCCATGAAACGATTGTTTTAATTAGTACCTTTCTAAATATTTCTTCTGGAGTTTTTCTTTCTGGTTCCTCTGGTGGCGGTTTACCCTCTTCTAATTCTTTGACCACATTGATCAAATTATACAATTTACTAAGCGGACTTGGTTTTGCTGAATCCGCATTTGCTAAATCAGCATCATCAGATTCCTGTAGAGCATTTAAGGACACCTTTGTCATCAGTTGATTATGAAATTCAAATAGCTTATCCATTAAATGTGCACCACATGGATAATTTTCTTCATCTTCTAGATCAATATTTTTGAAACTTAAAATTGCATTCATTTGTTCTCGTGGAGGACAACGAAACTCCTTTGTTTTCTTTGCAGCAATAGCACTTGGCAAATCAGATTGTTTAATTTCAATATAACGTCTTAACTGATCAGATTGTAATTCACCAACAAAATCAAATGAGAAAGCAATGATACTTTCCACTCTATGTCTAAGTTGAATATCGCACAAATGATGCAACAAGTAACACATTTGAAGTTTTGCACCTTCTGCCATCTTCATCGTAAGTAAGCCTTTACGATGTTCATCTTTACCATCTACAAAACAATTTATTAAATTTCTAAAATATGTCAAAATCTTTTGGGTTTTACGAATCGGAAACATACCTTTTTCAAATGCTGGATCCCAGGTTTCTGGATCGATCATAATCAATAATTTTTCAATGTCCTCGTCAGTTAATATTCCAACTAACAATAGGCGATCAGTAAGCTTTAATAATGGTCTAAAAGAAAATAAAAATTCAAAGTATAGTTATTAAAACGAAATTTGTTTGATACTTACAAGAAAAGATTTTCATTTGACCACCCAATGGGATCTCGATTATGTATTTGATTAATAAGAACAGCTTCGAGTAATGCTTCCATAACGAATTCTCTGACGACTTCAAGCGGAAATTTCGGTGAATACAGCGCGTCGATCTTCGCCACCATCTCGCTAGAAACATTCGGTGCAATGATAGTCGGCACAGTAAATTGAAGCTGATTGGGGGAACTAATAGGCATGACTCAATCAAATGGCATCATTTCAAATTGTTTTGGAGGAATGTAAGAATAAAATCAAATCATGCATTTACGTAACCAGGAACGTTGAAATTTGTGTTTCGTGTATATATGAAATGGAAAAGTATGTGATTCATTTAGTATCAAATTGATTAAAATATACTTGATTAAAGCATTAAATGTCGTAGCGATTGGAGTAAAGCATAAAAATATTATCAATTTCGAACTAATCATACCCAATTTCAGTCATTTTAAGTTGTGGCCGAACGGACTCAGTTTGCGTAGATCGCAATGAATGACAGAGCTCAGAATCTGCGTATAATTCCTTTAATTCGGGACCCAAAGGAACAATGAATTCGTTTTTGCATACTTCCCTAAAAATTTAACAAAAACAATGTGAACAAGTATTAATCGTAATCGTTAAAATAGTGGAAACTTACATCGTAGTGGCATGTGATTCCAAATGCAAAGCAATAAGAAGATCATAAAATCCAAGTCTGAGAGCTCCGCTCATGTACTCCGACCGTATAGCATAAAGCAATTGTTTTTGATCTACATGTTGACATAAGGCATGTGCTGCACGGTAGTTTGACTGATAACACAATGCAGAATATAAAGTCAATGTGTGAGCATGGAACGACAGCAATTTATCCATTTCAATCAATTCTAAAATATCAATGCAGCGATCTTCCTCAGGTATATGTAACGCCAACATTGAAACTGGATCTTCGCATAGCATTGACCATCCCCTAATATCGGATAATTTGAGTGCATGTACTTGAAGTGTTTGGTTTGGTACACGGGCCCATTGATGCGCCTTAAGACATTGTACCTTTAAACGAGGTGGAAATTGTGGATTTACGTGCTTATCACTTGTTGGTAAAACGGCAGCTGACAATGGTAAAGTAGTTGGTGTTCGGCCCAATTCAATTTGAAGACATTCCTTACTGGTAGCCTCAACAAAAATGGCTGGGAATAGTTTTGTTTCCGGCTCCATTTGCCAACGATGTGAAGTTGGTTTACCTTCACAAGTGAATCGAATTGTACCTGTAGCTGTGTCCACAAAACAACCAATGAACATTCCTTGCGATGCACCTTTACCGGAGGCATCCTGAGTTACTTCATTAAATAGCTCATCTGCTCTTAACATATAACAGCTTTGTCTATCCACACGCTCTATAATTTGACCGAAATCATCTTCCATCATTATGGCAGCGTGACGCACTTTGTTTCTATTAAACTCTTTCGTATGCAAATTAAATTGTGTGGTGACCCAGCCTACATAAACATGTGTTGGATCTTGGCCAGGATAAATTCTGACTCCGTAAAAGTATTCGTTTATCAGCTTCAAACATTCGGCATCAAACATTTCGTTACCTGACGATTCAATATTTTGTCCTCCCAGATTACTAGCTGTCATTTGCTTCTGCATGTTTCCACCTTGGCCATTTGATACACGTGATTCGATTTGCTAAAATTGAAAAGAATTTCAATTATATAAAATCCAAAAAATGATTTGATTAATACTTACATCATTTATTCGGACAGTTGGAGCAGTTCGTTGAGATGGGTTTATTATTGTATCAGTGGGAGCTGAAATTTAAATAAATGGTAATCAATGTACTAAGATTGAAAAATAGCATCGATACGTACAAATTGTTACACGTCTATCAGCATATTCTGGTGTTTTAGACTTGAATTTATCTTTACTTTTGTCTCGTTTTTTTGAAAATAACTTAAATGGACTACGGCCTCGTTTCTTCTTCTCCTCCGATCTTTCACGACTACGATCAATTCCATACCCCATTGCATCCATATCCATAGCACTAGTAGATCTCTTCATTCGATCACCAGTATCAAATGAGTCCATTTCAAAATTTGGACTTATACGACTTAAGGAACCATTTCTTGGTGGCCGTGATGGACCTCTCAGCATTCGGTCATCAGTTTCCATTGCTTCTTCTCCGTAACGGTTCATTCCCTTAATATCATTTATTGAGAATCCACTTTTCATAATATGATCAATATGAGCAGGTGGCATTTGTTCCATACCAGATGTTGCCATTAAACGATGTTGACGAAGCTTTATTTCGTCCCATCTTCTATTTTTTTCGTTTTCGCTAAAAGTACAAGTTTTCACTACATTCATAAGACATATATAATTTATTTTCGTAACACTTACCTAATGAAACCAGTATCGCATGTGACTGGTAATGACAATCGCAAAAATTCCCAATTTGCCTTTTCCATTGTTTCAAAAGTATTATGTGAAATTTTCAGACATGGTGGAGTATCTGATCCGCTCGGAATACGTGTAACATCAATTCGGCCATCAATCATATCATCAGTATTTTCAAACAAAGGTTGATCCTTTGTATACCAATGTGTTACTGGACGTCGCATATTGCTACAAATTTTTATGAACAGGATATTAATTGCAGATTTAATTAAATACAATTGTTTATTCTTACACACAAAATGGTTCATATCCTTCTTGTAAACCACATGTAGTAAAGTACTTTAGATGATCAACATTCTGGCCATATGTAACTCTAGCTTTTTGTCCAACACCGATTGTACAGGCCGGTACAAAACCAATTCCATCAGATGTGACATCAGCAAATGTTGTTTCTCCACCGAGTGCATCCATTAACAACTCGCCGTTTAAAGAGAAACCTGTATCGAAATGAATATTAGAAGTATTGTAAACATTTAAATTAGATTTCTCTTACTAATTGTTTTATCAACTAAATCAAGAAACACGCCAACCACATCTCCTGGACTCCATTGTTTCCCAAAGGATTCAGTTGAACCGGCATACACTTTTTCTTCCTGAAAATGGAAAAGTTTATCAAATCTAAAATACTGTGATCACTTTGATTGATTAATTACATTATATCCGTCGAAAGCCCAAGTGGTTTCATCGCTTCCCAACATAGTTCCCGGATTGCAATCAGATCTAGCCCAACCAACCTACAAATAAATTTGACATAAAATTTTAATTATGCATAATGTATCGACAAATATCAAGGTATATTACACGCATCGGACCAGCAGTAAGAACTTCGAATTCGAAGTACCATTTGCCAGAAGTTACAGAATAATTTCTTTCGACTCGATAAGTTCTAAAAGCAGCAAATTTCAGCCTCAAAGCCTCGGCCAGCAAAGCTTCATTTGTTTCACCAGTTGGTGGATCTAAATTATAACCATAAACTAATAAAGTGCGCACAGTCTCAGAGGCAGTATCGCGGTTCGCTTTCTTAATAGCATCATCCACTTTCGAATAAGGAACTAAATGAGGACTACGATGATTTTCAGAATCCTCATTTAAACCATAGGTCCATCCTTGTTGAATCCGTTCTTTAGCCCACAAGTTATGTGTGTTTTCTGCTAGTTGATCAACTAATTCTTCTAACTTTGGTGTTAGTGTTACAGCACTCAAATCCAATGGAGCTGGTTTGTAGCTGAAATAATTACCAAACATTCGTTGTATCAAATTTATTCTATATGTATTGAAAATCCATACCCATTGGCTTGCATAAAAGGTTCATTTGGTAATCGAATTGGCCGAATTCTAGCTGGTGGCTTATCCATTGTTATATAATAACCGAGTGAAATAATGGTTCTACAACGAAATTGATATAATTAACATTAATCGTCGGCAACTCATCGAAACAAACATTACTTTAGAGTTTGAATAGCCAATTGGCAATCATATCGCTTTTCTGCTTGTGGTAGTTTCTCAAACGGGGTGAGACATGGATGTACTCTATGTAAATCATCTCTACGTTCGCCCCAACTCCAACCAGCTTCAATTTTATTAAGTGCCCACATTTCATGAATATTTTCAGCCAATTTGTCCTTAATATTTTCAATAGACGAAGGTAAGACTACACTTGTGGTGTCTACTGGATTCGGCACAAATGCTGAGTCGTCTTCAATTAACCACGGTCCAGAGAGTACATTTTTATTCAAATTTCCAAAATAAAAGCATGGATCCAGACTTAAAATTTGATGTGGCATAAGACATTGCACCAACGGGGAGAACCCTGGTGGTGGTGCATATTTCATACGGCCATGGTCACCGCCAAAAAGAAATCGGCAACTACAAATAAAATATTTAAATCATACCGATTTCATAATGAACAATATACCATATATTATTACCTTAGCTTTGAGGAACAACTCATTACTGGGAAAAACATTCCATCTAAATTGAAATCCCTAAAACTTCCGCGTACTTGGGCTCCATTAAACGTAAAAGTGATTATTGGTACTGCTAAATCCATTGCAACACCAATAACATCTCCTTTACGAATAAATGGTTCTTGCGGGATTTGGGACAACACCGGAGTTTTTCGGCCGCCAGTCCATAAATATACACCATCAAAACCATAGGAATATAAGTCATCACCGACACCATTACCCCCCCATTTCTTTCCACCACCTGGGTATGGTACATATCCAGCTGTATTGGCCCAGCCAATTCTCAAATGCGGCATCATATGAGTCGTTTGTTCAATATGATCCATAGTAACTTCAAAATACCATTTATGATAAAATGCAGATCCCTCGACTCTACCCACAAATATATTTGGACGAATACTGGAAATAAATAAGACGTTTATTATTTAAACACTCTAAAGGGACACACATATTGCTAATCACCTAGCTACATGATCAACTAGTTGTGTTTGTAACAATAAATTCTTGCCAGGTAATAAGTAGTCACAGATGTTATTTTGCGACGAGCGTACTGCTACTCCATTACCGACACATAATGAACATAAAACATCTAATACTTTTGGATCTCGTCCATGTTTCTCCAATAGAGAAATAATTACTTTTATATGTTCATCTCTCATCATATTCAAAGCTTCTGGTGAATCAATTAAAACACAATGCAATACATCTAACATGCCTGAGCCCTCACTAGACGCTTGTGAACCGAGACGTGAAAACAACCAATTTAACCGGTTTGAATTTGCAAACTGTGCACAATTGGTATGATTTCCTTTAATTATGGCAGCTAACAATTGGTATAAATATCCAGAAATGAGATCCCAACTTTGACCACTTTCATCGCTAGCTAAAAATCCAGCTAGAAAACCTTGTGAAGTGATGACATTAATTTTATCAATTGCCTCTAGAATTAAATTTAGGACACCTTCTTCTTGGAACAAATCTTGTCGATTTCTGAGAGCACGAAAGCGATTCTGTTTCTCTTCATGTTCTGTAAATATCAGATAATTATATCATCACTTTAATAAATTGTGGATAAAAAACAAACACGAACCCATATCATCTTCCGGTTGCGCAAAATAATTAATCAAATCTTCCAGACACATAACCATTTCGCTGAGATTAATCGCTTGGAAAAACATTGAATGTCTTCGATTCTGTTGCAGTGTTTCCAAACCACTAAAATAAAATTAATTTGAAACCTATCACGTAAATAAATAAATGATGTGGTGCTTCACTTACGTTATAAACATGGTGAACAAATTACTACATTTGCGAATAACACGAGCAGTTTTTGATTCTTCTTCTTGTGATCTAGAGAAATCTAATCCGTCATCCATTTTACCTTCCTCATGAAGAATAGCTTGCTTCTCCTCAACTTTGCCAACGCCTTTCTTTTTCGTCTCATAGCTTTTATAACTGAGCCAAAGACTTGACTCAGCATGTTGGAGAATAACCGTCGAATCACCATATTTAATGATTGCCGATCCAATTACTTCCAGATCCTTATCTTCCAGCACTACTTTTTGATCATCTTTTTCTGAACGTAAACAAAACGTAGAAGTAGCAATAGTAGCATCGTCTCGTTTCAACTATAATTTAAAATGGAATGACAGTTAGATGAGTGATTAAAACATATTAAGTGAAATGCTCACCAAACATAATTCATTATTTTCAGTTACAGCTAAATATCGTCCTGTGGTTAAATGTCTAATTCGCATTGGGTGATACCAATTTATAAAACCGCCAGCCCATTTTGTGCGAGCCAACTCTAATCGCCACAGTGATCTAGCTTGGGACATAACTGAACCTCCCTCATACACAACAATACTAAATAAATTGAAATGATTAGTCTTATTCTATTTATAGAATATGAACTATCAATATTTTCTTACTTCTGTCCAGCCTCTGTGGACCACGTACTCGGTATTGTAAGACATTCATCACCACCGTGGAAAAATCTCAAGACATCACCTCCGAATACATATCCAACATACTTCATACGTGAAATTCCAGTTCCATACGGTTGCACGGACCAATGAGTAACATGAAAACTGGCATTAACAATTGATTGATCATTTTCCTTGGCAGTATGCTGCAATATAAGGTATTTTAAAACATAAATCAGTGCGAGTTAGAATTAAGTAGGGTGAGGGAGGACTTATTAAAGGAAGATGGAAGCGGAGCAAGATATTTAAAAAAAAGTGAACAAATATAAGAAGAAAATGAAAACAATCATATTATAGATATTAGAAGTAATGTAAAATTTAATAGGTTCAAAAGGATGAATTAAAGAATTATTAATATTATAAGGATTTTTAAATAAAAATAAATTTCTATTTTTTTAATACAAATAACTTACCAAATACCGTTCAGTTGCAACAGATACTAGAATTAAATCATCACCAACTCGCACTTTTTCACCTTCTGATCGCTGTTTGCTAGCTGGATGAACAGTCCACCAGCAAGCCTCACCTTGACTGTGTTCTTGTAAACCAACGTCGAAAGACAATTTATCATTTGACGAAGAGGTTGATAAACAAGCTAAGTACTAATTATGGATTAAAATATTTTAATTAAGGGTTTTATTACCTATCATTATAACAATATTCATACCATATCACTGTTCTGATGACGCAACAATATAGCATTACCATAAAGCAATGTACGATGTCCCGATCCAGTTCCTTTCCCCTGAAGATATTAAATTAGTTAAATTGTTAATTGACGACGTCTATCAGTCTAGTTAATTACAAAATGTTAACAAATCAATCTAATGTATGCTGGCTCTACATGGAATAGTAAAAAATTCTACCTAGGAACATTATTAGGGATTGTAAGATTATAATTTCAATTACAAAATATTCAAAAAAATTTAAGGTTATGTAAAATGCATATTATTGAGACTGGGATTGGAATATTCAGGTGCTTTAATTAAAAATTTTAGAGTAATTTAAATGTGGGACTACATGGGTGAATTTAATCAGCTAATTGATGAGTATTAAAATCCAATAATTCAGTCAATTAAGAGAAACAACAGGTTTTTTTTTTTAACAAATACTTACAAGAGATTCTT
Source organism: Coboldia fuscipes (assembly GCA_001014335.1). Lineage (NCBI taxonomy): Eukaryota > Metazoa > Arthropoda > Insecta > Diptera > Scatopsidae > Coboldia > Coboldia fuscipes. Next base: position 28,789 of record JXOR01000578.1, read on the forward strand.
GATCCTGGAAAAAGTAAACCGAGACTAAATTTAATTTTAAAACTAAACTAAATGATAATTTTGGGTTGTGATGGTAATGTATGATAATACTGAATGGAAATCAAAAATTGTGAATAAAATAATTGGATAAAAACAAAGAAATAATCAAAAAAGGAGTAATTCAAATATATGGGAATCATAACTTTGAGTATGTATTAACAATTTTGAATAGCATACCGTTTCTGAACCAGCCGCTGTTACTAATTCTTGTAAAGCACGAACTGATAATGCTTGTTCGATTACAAATACACATTGTGATAGATCAGGTGGTACATTTTTATCGGCAATATTTTCAAGAAAACAATGACGATTACCGAATCCTTCGGCTGCTAAACAAACTCTTTCACCAGTGGCAGTGCAAGAGAGACATACCATATCTTCCTACAAATCCAAAAGATGAATTATTGAATTATTCATCTTTGAGTAATTGAGTGTACTCACCGTACGAAGAAATGAAACATCATCTTGCTCGGAACCACCTTCTGCTTCTGCCATTTTAGAAGCCTCCTAATCAATAATTTTCTAGTTTCGTTTAACCATTTAATCAATATCGATTATGATCCCACTGATTTCATCATGCACATAAAAAGAAAAACATTTAATTATTAGATTTTTAAAACACTTTCTTCTAGTTTAATTTCATTTTAAAACATTATGTTGATCACAAATAGATAATCATTTTTAGAAAATCGGTTGCAACTAAACAGTATGTAGGCATTTATTTGAGTCATTTAAAGCACACCGCTAGAATAAACTAAAATTAGATGTTAACAGCACAGAGAAATAGAAAATCGCCAAAACATAAAATTTTTGTTACACACATCACGATCAAATACATTTCTATTTTCACTAAAATATAAAAATCACTTTTCTTAAATTTTAATAGAACTATTATGAGTCACGTGATATTCCATTTTTACCAGTTCGTAAGTGAGTTTTGTATCATAATTCAATCGAATCATATGAATTCTTAGTGCGGAGGTAACCGAAGAAAAAAAAGCTATTTTAAGAATTGGAGCTTAGTATAAAAATATATTTTAGCCCAGCAAATTTCAAAGAAAATTTTCATATTTCTTACATTTTCTTAAATATTTTACTTTATAATCACTATAAAACTGATTTTAATTTAACAAAATCAACTAAAAATCAATTAATTCCTATTTAATTTAATCGATTTTAATGATTTTCAGGATATTTATGAATTTTTCAATTAGCACTTACGCAACAATCCGGATCTTTGAATTTCAATTACTTTACTCAATCAGCTACCGACTCAAACTGATCAAGTGATCGTGGAAAAGCCGAAATTCTCTCAAGTTTATTTTTAGCTCAATTTTTCCGAACAAAAGAGAAAGTTTCATGATTTTCATAAATATAAAAGAGACCGACGATGAGATAGTTGCTGTTTTGAATGATAGTGATCATAATTGGAAAGAGCTATGCACTCTATGGTATCAAATCTTCGTTTTGGCTTATTGCCAGGAAAATTCGCCACAATTTGGACCTGTGCGTTGGTGAAAATGACTATATGTGATTGTTTATGCTTAGAAGAGTATTGTTTATCGAGACCAGACGTGGAAAGCACATGGTATGAGCACATGTCAATTGTTTATACCCATGTTTTCCATTTTATGTTTTCTTTAATAAGTCTCGTATATGAGGCATTTTTATTCTTTTTCAATTAAATTATTTGAATTATGATAGGTTCTAATGAAAATACGTGAAAATAAATTGGAAAATTGCAACAATGATTAGGATATATTGATTTAAATTTTCCTTACCTGAATTTTCCATTATCATGAGCGAGAGATGAGATATGTGTCATCAACTATAGTCGTTTCGCTGGGGTAGAACTTCGGCAATTTTCATCGTGTCAAGGTCACGTTTGTTGTCAGGAAAAATAACTTGGCACGGTTTTCATGTTTTCACTATTATTGTTTTGAATTCCAATAGACGCGGACTGTGTTTGCCGACTAAAACATTGTTTTTGGTTCAGGTCATTACCTATTTGTCTTGTTTATGATCATGTTTTATGATTTAAAAATATATCGAATACGATTCGTACAATAACGTTGATAATTCGTTTAACTCTCGGTAGTTTGATTGCTAATTTCAAAATAAATTGTTATTGAGCATAGATATAAATAAGTATTTTTTATATTAGTCTGGTTTAAATATAATTATTGGCTGTTACAATGCCAATGTCTAACGTGAGAATAATTTTATTTATAATTTTAAAACTGATTTTATTATACATTATGGAAACACGATGAACTCATGATTGTTTATATGTGCCAACACTATTCAATGATTAAAATAAATTTTTATATCGTTATATAGGTGTATGCGACAATTAACAGGTATCCAATTTAATTAAATCATGAAACTTAACGATGCGTGAAGCAATTATTGATGTGCAAAATATTTATCTATTATATGACTAATGCTTAATAAAGAGCAATTCAGACATAAAAATACTAAATCTTTTAATTATTCATTTGGTAATTGGTGATATTAGAGTGATATGTGAATATAGTAATAATACTTAACTTCGAATTAAATTTTTGTTTTTATCAGTCTTGGAACAATTCAATTGTAGATTCATTTTAATTTGTAAATTTCATTGATTGACTTAAAGATATTTCTGTTATGATTTGCTTTTTTAAGGTTTTTTTTTAAATTTCATTGTGTAAAGTGAGTGCTACTAATGATGTTTAACAATGAAGTTCGCAATAGAGAGAGAAACAGAAGTCTGAAGCCTGGAAGCGCATGATCAAGGCGCGTCCTTTTTTCCCATTACACAAATTTTCCAGTCACATGATTACGGTATGGATGAATACGTTTTGGTCCCTTTCGTTTTAGTTACATTTTAATAGAATGACTCCTGAATCATTTAATTTTCAATTGGAAATTAAATGAATTTATTATTTATTGAATAATCGATATTGATCGTACTGATTGGCGACAATGGATCTAATAAATTCGAATGTTTCAATTATTTTCTATATCAATAGAATTTATTTAAACATTTTGTTATTTACTAAAATATTCTTAGTCCCGTAGCTACGACCGTTGAATTTTTTACATTGGATTTTCTTTAACTCTCTCATTTTCTCATATTCACCCACTCTCTTAGTCATTATCTTTGGCTACCGCTCTATATTTCATACGGGAAATTCATTTAGGTTCTGGTGTAATGTAACACCTCTCAGATTTCATATTATTGAGCAGAGTGGAATCGGGAAAGATGATTTTGCGAGATTTCCCAGCTGTTAATGTTCAAAACAACCCGATTCCATATACATCGGCTAACATAAGCTTTTGCGTACAGCATCCATTCTCATTTCACCATTTATTTTTACGTTTTTCTTCTCTCTTCAACTAATGCCAGCAATTTTCTTTCAAATATAAATTTTTGTTTGTTGAGTTTCGCTTATTTTCTTTGAAATACTATACACAGTTTAGAATATTCGTTTGGAATCGGTTTTTATGTACCATTTAATAAATCTCTTAGCCCCGGACGAGGGAAATTTTGAGCTTTCAGCTTCACTGAATGGTGGCAATTTGTAACGTTGAGTAAAAGCAATGTGAAAAAAAAAAACTGGAACCACATTTTATTGAGCATATTAAAAGTACAGCCATCGAGGATGTTGGAACGTCAACGGGAATTAGAAGAAAATTGATTCCCTTTTTTTTATCCTCTTGTTAAAGAAGACTTGATACTGTTAAGAATAAATAAAATAAGGAAAAAGAAATTTTTTATTTGAAATATAGAAAAGAAAAAGTGTTCTTTTATTTTTATTTAAATCGGATATCAGTGTGAATGTACATACACTGATTTAAGTTACGTTTGATTTCATTTAATTCAATTGCAACATAAAAATCGAACTGTGTGCCAGGAAATGAAATTAGTATCTTTTCCAAAGTAAATTTATGTGTGTCTGTGTTTCATATATCGTAGTGAATATTGAAAATTAAGAAAAAAAAAGAAAGAAGAAAAGTGCAGATTTTTTTTTTCCTTACTAAATACTGTGTTAGTGAAACGTTAATTTAATTTTAATTAAACGAATTAGTGGAATAAAATTAAGATGAATACATTTATTACTAAAGAGAAAAATCAAAAAGGTTAAGATTTATTGACAATTTATTGGTTTTTCTTGTAAGAAATTATGGATTAATGGCAATTCAATATTTAATGGAATTGTGATGGACTATAATGAGATTCTGATTGCAATATGGGTTTTACTATCACACATTTGTTTAATCAATTATATAGAATTTTCATGTCATAAGGAATCAAATGAGTTCATTTAAATGATTGCAATTCCATTAATTTAATTAGTTTACCTAAACAAGTCCCCAGATAATTTATTGATAACCAAGAGGTTATTGTATTACAATAAATGAAAGTTAGTGATCTTGGAAGTCAGTATAGATTTTTTTTCTCTTTTCTACCATATTTTTCACGAAAAAAAAATAAGGGAAATTTTCCCCTTCATTGTTATTTGGTAGTCGAAACCTATAACATAGAAGCTAATAACCCACGGGGTTAAATTTAATATTCTCCAAATGTGTTAGCTTCCATGATATACATTCCCATAAATATTAAACAGTTGCCAGAGTTGTATACATAAATATCAAAATTATATACTTTGGAATATTCAAAGGGATAACATTCAAAAACATTAATTTTCCAGTTAACGAATTAATGTGATTTATGTTTCGACAAAAAAAAAAAAATAAAGGAATTATTAATTAATTGAATTGATTAAAGTTTATTTATTTAACTGATTTTGTCATTTGATTCAAATGGATTAAAATAATTCCCATTGCAATTAATTCACAATAATAATCCATGACTTAATTAAAAATTCTATTTTCGCTATTTCTGTTTCATAATTAACATTCAATTGTATTTTATCAATAGAATTGTGGTAATCAAATGATTATAACTAGGTGTGCTACTGACTTGAAATGAATGAGTGACAAAGTTTTATTAACAAACAAATTAACATAGAAGATTAAATTTGTTGGTTTATTAAAAACGTAAAGTGTACATCAATAATACGAATATTTGGAATAATTGAAAGTGTTTTATCATCTAGTTATTCATTTTGTTGGTTCGATACTCAAAATGTTAATTAGCAATAGTCCGGAAAAATGGGGACAACGAATTTTCAATCGAAAATGTTATCGTGTCGCAAACATGCAAGAATGTAAGTAATCATTGTGAATTGTATTAAGAATATCCGAATTTGAAATGAAATTATAAATTTTTTATTTTAAAAATTTCAGATCAAATTTTAATAAGGAATTAATTCGTGTGAATGACAATGAATTAGAATGCTACAGTCAAGGTGATCTGATAAGGCGAATTAAAAAGAATATTTATAAGAATGGCTGGTTCAGTAACAGCTCTAGGATTAGTGGATGGTACCACATTATCACCTTATACGCCAACAATCACATATCTAGAAGAAGCAAACGTAACACTATGGGGAAATTCATCAAGCGACGATGGCCCACCAGAATTACGATATTCGATTGCATCAATGATTATATTGGGTATAATTGCATCAATATTAAGTATATTAACTGTTATGGGAAATGTAATGGTGATGATATCCTTTAAAATTGATAAACAACTACAGACGATCAGTAATTATTTTTTATTTTCGTTGGCAATTGCTGATTTTGCGATTGGTTTAATATCAATGCCATTATTTGCATTAAGCACAATACTTGGATATTGGCCACTAGGTCCATATGTATGTGATACATGGCTATCATTGGATTACCTGGCATCAAATGCATCCGTTTTAAATTTATTAATAATTAGTTTTGATCGATACTTTAGTGTTACAAGACCATTAACATACCGTGCTAAACGTACAACAAGTCGTGCTGCTTGTATGATAAGCGCTGCTTGGGGAATTAGTTTACTTTTATGGCCACCATGGATTTACAGTTGGCCATATATTGAAGGAAAACGTACAGTGCCAAAGTACCAATGTTATATACAGTTCATTGAAACAAATCAATTTATTACATTTGGTACAGCAATAGCTGCATTTTATGTGCCTGTAACAGTGATGTGTTTCTTATATTATCGGATTTGGTGTGAAACGAAAAAACGTCAAAAGGATTTACCGAATTTACAAGCTGGCAAAAAGGATTCATCAAAACGTTCAAATTCCAGGTAATTCTTTTTATTTTCTATTTTCAATATTCAATTGTGATTAATATCAAACGAATCAGCCTATACACAACCAATAGAGTATTTTTTATGTTCATCATTATTGCATTAACCCAGTTATCGTAACGAACAATAACATTACAAAAAAAACAAAAATAACATTGTCTATATATGTATTCTGACTTATTGTTATTGAAAACAATATTCTATCATTTCAACCTTGCGAATGTCTATTATGTATGAATTATTCATTGGTATACACACCAGTTAGATGGTGTACTTTGTTTAATCTTATTTGTTAAAATATTGTGAAAAAATTTTCAATTCCATTTGGCTGAATAAAGTGAATCAAATAAGGACGATTTACTGAATACACTGTGTAAATTCACAACTAATTTATTTGAAAAGTAGAAAAGAAAAAAAAAAAAAAAAGGACGAGAATTAAATTCCTTGAATAGTTTGTTGTTGATATGATGTAAGGAAATGGGTTTTAACAAATTTTTTTCTATTTTTTTTTCGCTTTGCCACCAATGTCTATTTTAAAAGCATTTGAATGATACCCCAGTTTCCTTTTAATCTATCACCGTTAACTACGCTCTTGGTATCAATTGCATAAGGCGTTCGGTACAGTTAAATTGAATTCTATTTTAAACTGATTGAGAGAATCAGCACTTTTTTATTCCTATGTTTTGTGTAAATTTTCTATATTATTTCGTATCAATCTATTCTTTTTTTATTCGGACGTTTTGTTATAACAATGCCATTAAGTTTGTGAATGGAAATGATGTTCGAACACTTCATCTATTAATACTAATACAGTGAATTTATATTTTAATGGTTTCAATGCAATGCAATGAGTATGTCAACAGTATTTATCTTGTTGCTGCTTTTGTAATTTAATAATATGTACCAACAAGAAAATTGTTTGAATTGTAAATAATAACGTGACACCTTTTATTCTGTTTGGAAATTTGTTTTTTTTTTGTTGTTGTTGGTTGTATCAATGTAGGAAAAATGTTTTTTTTTTTTTTAGTTTTCCACGTTGTTTCATTGTTGTACTCAAATGCATTAGGTTGAATACCAATAAAATCAATGTCATATCCAGTCGAATGTCTCTAATGGAAATATTTTAAATCATCTGCTTGAATGGTTTGAAGCATTTAACTGTAAATTGAATTCTTTTCGATTTCCATAGGAAATCTATTAAATTTTCTGTTATTTATTGCAACTCCTTGTGACCATAAGTTACGTTTCTTTATTTTTCATCTTCATTGGTTTTCTCTAAATTGAAATGGAAATTGAATAGAAAATTGAATTATTTGTTAAAATTAATTATTTATATTTTAATTACAGTGATGAAAATACGGCGGTAAATCATTCGGGTGGATTGACTACGGTGTCACAGGTGTCCGGTAATGAGAACTATGGTTGGCGTATGCCACATTCAGAGAGTTCAATGGATGCAGAAAGTCTATGTATGACAAATGCTGTATTATCTGACTCTGGTTATGCACATCCATCGAGAAGATCAAGCGTAAGTGATTAAATTTTTTTTTTTTTAATTTCATGTTGATTGGTTGAAATTATTCATTTAATGGTTTATTTTAGACTGCCACAAATGCATTACAAAATCGTTCAACCACTTGTGTTGGTGGTATTAAGGAGTGGTGTATTGCCTGGTGGCATTCAGGTCGTGATGATTCTGATGATTATGGTTATGATCAAGAAGATCCATCTGATTTAGGGTATGCAACACCTGTATCCATTGAAACTCCTTTACAAAGCTCCGTTTCCAGGTAGTAGACGAATATAAACTGATGATACTATTTATTAAAATGCAAAATAAATTTGAATTGCAAAGGATTTAAAAACAAAATGATAAATTAATTAAATGTTTTTCTGCACTGATTCAGCACATAAAATAAGTTTTATTTGATAAACTGAATACATTGAATTATCTTTCAATAGAAACATAATTTGAAATGTCATTTAAAAATTTTATAATGAATTTTTGGTTTTTGTTATTTTTGATTTTGGGAACAATTATCAAGGAAAATTTGAATTGTTAACGAAAAGTGTTTGTGTTTCCTTTACGCTTTTTTAATTGGAACTGTGAAAGAGAAGATGAAAGAGAAGATAAAAAAAAAAAGAAAAAGAAACTGTTTTAATTACATTATGATTTATAACGTTTACTAATTGGTAATTTTAACATATCAATCAATTCGTTTACAAATATGTAATAGTAATTGATTTAAATGATGTGGAAATATAAAATTGAATTAAAATTGAAGAAATTATGGTATTCTGATATCACCAGCACCTGCTTGTTGTAATTATTGTAAATGTATTTAAAACAACAATAATTTTCTAGTTTAATTAATTAATCGTTATTATTTTCAATTTGATTATGTAATATTGTAGTGATTTTATTTAATATTGTCGTTAGTTTTCTGTATGTTAGTTAGAATAATTTAGATATTTTGATTTATAAATTATCATTTGAATTTTATGTTTATGTTATGTAATTAAATGTTTTATGTGATTTGTTATACGAAAATTCTATAAATGTGACAAACTGATTTATGGAAAAAATTTTTTAACTTTTAGATGCACATCGTTAAATGTAATTCGTGATCCGTATGCAACTGGACGTTCTGGTTTTATAATACCAGAAATTTCACCAACACCAGTACGACCTGCTATCAATTCATTATCACAGGATACGCACGCAAATAATCGTGAATCAAGAAATTTACAAATAAATAATACAATGAATCGGTTAGGTACACGATCAATAAGTCAAGATAGTGTTTATACAATATTAATACGTTTACCATCGGATAATGGTACTGGTACTGGTGACGATACAGCACCATCAATTAAAATGATACAAGATGAAGTACCAATACCATCTGTATCAGTACCAACTAGGCGGCCATTACCGTCTAGAGATTCTGAATATAGTTTACCATTGGGTAGACGAATGTCACATGCACCTGATATACGGATACCGTTAAATGCTAAAATAATACCAAAACAGGCGACCAAATTGACACCGTTACAACAAAAGCAAGCCAAAAAGAAAAAGAAATCACAGGAGAAACGTCAAGAGACGAAAGCAGCTAAAACATTATCTGCTATATTATTGAGCTTTATAATAACATGGACACCATACAATATATTGGTATTATTAAAACCATTAACGGCTTGTCAATCATGCATACCACAAGAATTATGGGATTTTTTTTATGCATTATGTTATATTAATTCAACGATTAATCCTGTTTGCTATGCGCTATGTAATGCATCATTTCGTCGCACCTATGTACGTATATTAACATGTAAATGGCATACAAGAACCCGTGAAGCAATGACTCGAGGTGTTTATAATTGAACAAATACAATGAAGAATGGGGATATGATGAACATCATCTATTATCAATAATCCGATATTCAATTGAACGGAATACTCCTTAAGTATTTGTTAATGGTGTCTGAATGAAATTCCAATTGTAAAATGGTTTTTATTTTGCTATACACCCTCCCCCCCCCCCCCCCCCCCC
>JXOR01000578.1:43171-95742 GCA_001014335.1 Coboldia fuscipes
AAAAAAAAAAAAAAAAAAAAAAAGAAGAGGTAATTTATATAAAAATGAAATGAAATTTAAAAGAATATAAAATTATATCTAAAGTAGTGATATGATGTTTTCTTTTAATTGCGTTCTGTTCCTTTGATAATGTCAAACATATATAAATGATGAAAATCAATAAAAATATTTTATTGAAAAACAAGTATAAATCGATTTAAATGGTAAAATTAAAATAATAAAATTTATAAATGTAAATGAGATTTATATAACGAATTGTGTTAAATATAAAATTATTAATTTTATTAATTAAAATGAGGGTTGGTAGACATTTAAGATAAATATTATATATAAATATTACCTTTATCATTGTATTTGATAAACTTATATTATGAATATGAAAACAAAATAAGTCGATGAGTAATGAAACAAATGAGAAAATCAGTGAGCAAGTGAAAAAATATATAAATAAAATTAATACAAATTATGTACTAATGAATTATAATTTGAATTTGATTAAGTCCTTGTTGCTGGTCAAAGGAAAATACTAATAAAAAAGAAACAAAACAAATACATGAGGATTTAAAATCGCAATATTATTTAATAAAACCGTTGTGTTTTCATTCAAATTTTATCCTTTTGATTAAAGTTTTTTTTTTTGAAATATTGATAAATGATAAGGGAATTATTGCTTTCCTAACCTAGCTGAACACTTCTGTTTTTCTTTAATTTGATTATGAGACTGAGTGTGTTTAGTATTGTTTTATTCAACAAACTAATTTAACAATCAATGACTTATGGGCCGAGACTATAATTAAAATAATGAAATATAGATAAAAATGATGAACTAAAATAAGATATTAACTGAAACATTTGGTAGGTTTTCAAAAATTTCTCTTCCAAAGACAACAATGACTCTAGTACGTTTTCCAAAATGTTGTAATAAAACAGTCAATGGATTAATTTTAAATCTTATTCGAATTTATTAATTGTAATTAAAATTTATTCAGCACAACTATCAAACATAGCAATAAACTCCTCTATTACAATTGTAATTAAACTAAATCAATTAAGATTTGTCTAGTCTTCAACGGTATAAATTTCTGCGTTGGATTCTTTTACAGTTCCCATTGTATTGGATCGATGTTGCAATATCTGACCAAAAAAAAAAAAAGAAAAAATTAAATTTATAAATTCATATTCATTATCATATTACCCCAGATTACTATTTGTAAATAAGAACAAGATGAAATAAACTACGTAATAATATTTTATTTTGGTGGGAACGGTCGACACCAAAATTGTTCATAATAAATAATTGACAGTAAAATTCGTTACCTTTTGTCGTCTTATTTCAGCGTTCGCCAATTTTTCTTGTAAATCTTCGATTGTTGTGGGTGATGAATTTGTCTCTTTTTCCATTAATCGTTCCAGCCGTTTGGGTGGATGCTTTCGAATTATACTTTCTTTATTGTCATCAATTTCGTCATCTAGCGGTACAGTGAATGCTTCAGCCGGCGCTACATATTAATGGATTAAAAAAAAAAATCGGAATCTACTTCATAATGAAATTCGTTCATTGGTCATCGTATACGGAATCAATTTAAATATAATTCTTACGATATTTTCGATTATTTGAACCATTTGGATCATCGGCTGGTGTCACATCATTACCCGTTATAACTTGTGATGTTCCTTTAGTCGATGCACATCCCATTACGGCCATTTAACAAATAACTTATTATTCACTTAAACCCCTCTTTAATTTCACCAATCACATTCAATAAACATTATTCAACTAAATAGTTTTCAATGAAACCAGGAAATCATTCAAAATCAATTGAAAGGATATGAGATCTTATTCGGTATTAATCCAACTGTTAACGATAACTATACACTGCATAATGGATATGCTGAGTGCATGTAGTAAAGTTCATGGTCTATGATAGACATTCAAATATTAATAACGATACGCATGCGAATACCTGACAATGGCTGAAATAAAAAAGGTCATTCCATAATAATCCTTAACAATGAATCATTAAAATTGGTTTTCATGATTTATAACATTTCAATGATTTGTTTTACCGTCGGAATTGCTAATCATTATAAAATGAATTTATTGATACGATTTCCATTCATTTTTTCAAACGGAAAAATTACTATCAATGAATGAACAGTTCCCTTAGTCCTTCGTCATTTCTAAATCACTTTAATCATATCAAAGTCCAACGAACTTCTTAATCCACCAAATAAAATCATTATACTTCATTCATTGATTATCATTTTATTATTGATCAGTACAACCGTCGTATAATTACCCTGATTCAAGGTATGATTATAACCGTGTGAGTACACCTCCCCCATTCATTTAAATCAATGAGCATCAGGACATTATGGTGCGCGTCAATAAACATTATTTTATATTTTCCGTGTGTCCACGTAAATTTTATTTTATCAGATTAAAATATCCTTGTTGTTTTCCATATTTTATGATGTTGTGCCTCTGCATATTGAATGTTGTGTCAATAATGAATACAATGTTGTGTTCAATATAACACATTTGTTAGTCTGTGCCGTGGTTTTAATGTTTCCCTACCAATTACCTTTCGGTCAATCAATATATTTATAATTTGGTTAAAAGACTAACAGGTATATACAATATAAACCCCTAACGTATCATAAACAAAAAAATGGAATACAATCTTGATTTGGATTCTATAGCAACCGATTGATTAGAAAATCCTATCGATAATTAATGAATTTTTCACGGTTTTTATAAATTCATATTATCAGCATACCAGTAATATACTACTTATTGATTTTCTGCTTAATTTATAGTTAAATATCGTTGATTTATTTCAAATTAAACATTCAGAATATTTGTACTTTTATGTTGAATTACCAAAATTAAATTTACTAGAAATAGTCATAACTAATCAGAATCTGTTGGTTTTCATCGTTTTTTTACCCTTCTGATTTATTGAAATCCAATGAATTTAATTCATTTAATATTAAAGTAACTAATAATTATAATTGTGTTATTCATTGCACGTTCATCACTTCCATTACAATTAATCAATTGGAATTTTTTTTTTCGTTAAAAAAGAAATAATAATCATTAAGAATATAAAAAAAAATAAGAAGAAACTAAAGAAAACCATCTAGTCGGTGAATATGAATAATAAATAAATTTAAACAAAAATAAAAAAAAAGGTATAATTAACGTAATGTTTATTGTGATCATTGAAAATAATGGTAGAGTTGGCCAAATTGACAGATTTCAATTCAATTGAAGTCACATAAGATTCTATTAAACCAAATCCTTAAATGGTTTAAAACAAACAAATTGTATAACTAGTGACCGGAACTGCCAAATTAGTCACTGTAAAAGTACTGTATTTAATTTGAATAGCATATTAACCATTATACTGATAATATTATTTCAGTTTTTATTTAATTTTTTTTTTGTATTCTATGCGATGCTTTAAACAATTAACAGAAATATAAAATACCAATCTAAGTACGCACAGCTACCGGTAATACACAAAATCAAGTATTCAGGTAAACTATTCATGCAATAAAATGAAAAAAAAAAAAAAAGAAACCAAAGACAATAGACAATTTATTATCGTGAGGATAATATAAAGTGAACTCAATGCATAATTAACGTAATAATTGCATAAAAATCGTTTTACTTAACCAATGTCTCTATGTCATTGAAATGGAATTCAATTATTATTCGAATAAAATTTAATTGAATGGAGGGTGAACAGTAATTATATTGAATTTGTCCTTGATAATTTCCAACTAAATAAATAATTTAATGTTACAATAATGTTGAAATATTTACAAACATATGAAAATACGATAATTTTCTTGGAATTTTTCCCAGTGTTAATGGAGATTACCAATATTAATGCAATTGGTACAAAGATAATAACCATGACTGCAACAACAATTTTTGAACATTTGCTTTTTCGGAAGTGTTTCTTTCTCTAGATTAAAAGAAAATTATAAATACTAATGCAATTTGGTATCAGGTAGATTTAAGGTAGAGTAAACACGTCGGCAGGGACGTATAAAAACGACGGAGTATACTGCAATGGACGTCGTCTGAGCAGAAATGAGCTGGGGACAATGCTAAAGCTTTAGCATCGTCAAAGCAAAGAAGAAGAAGAAATGCAATTTGGTACAATGCATTGATTACAACATCAGTTTTGAAAATTTTGTAATTAAAATTGGTAATTTTTAAAATCAAAAGTTTCATTAATAGCCGATAGTAAGAAAACTAAAATTAGCGATATCGGCTAGAATGGAAACTTTTGGTTTTGAAAATTATCAATTTTGAATTCATAAGTTTCAAAAATATTGAACTATATTACTCTACGTTTCTTTATGTATTCCATTTAATTGTAACAGGCGAACATAAAAACAGAAGATAATTTTTATTCTGATGGAAAATCCAAGCTGAAAACCAGTTGATCCAAAAGAAATGTTCATCCTTGAAATTACATACATTCAGGAGTTAAAAAGTTCTCAAGACACTAATGCTAATGCAATTTGTTACACTGCCACGTAACAGGGAATACCACAACAATTTCTAAACTTTTGCGAATTTTTCCTAGAGTTTATGTATATTACCAATGCAAATGCAATTTGGTACATTGATAGATAACATGAATTACATCAACAATTTGGAAACTGTTATAAGCGTGTTTTTAATTTAACATACATAATTTATTTCAAATCAATTCACAAAAATTTATAAAGAGATGACTGTTCAGGTTGCCAAAACGAACGAAGTCCCATCTCTTGTTATTTTCCTGTATGATATTTCATCCAGCCATTTTCTCAGCAAACTACGTTTTCCGACTACACTGTTATGAACAATAAAAACGAACCACCGATTAAAGTAAAAAAACACCAAAATTATTGTTCATTGAAAGTTATTAATTGATTGATTAATTAATTAATTAATTGTAAATTAGAAAATCAATATTACTTGTTACTTTATTTCATAACAGTAGAATTACATCTGCAAATAATTAGTTTATGATATGAAATTTTTTCTTTTCTTTTTAAATTAAAAAATATTTAACATTGATTATAGAAATAAAAATTAAATCATTAAAAATAGGAAAAATTAAAAAAAAAAAAAACAAACAAATTGAGAATAAAATATGAATTTTATGTGTGTGCTGTGTTTGGAGGCGGAATTTTATGAAATCAACAACTTTATGATTATAAAAATAAGCATTTTCAAATTATACATTTTTAATGACATCATTACATTACATTCACCATTTTACATAATTGATTATTAGGCAGTGAATTCATTTCTCTGTATTGTTTTATAATAATAAATTTTAATAAGCTAATTTCCTTAAAAAATTTTAAATTCTTACATCAAAGAAATTTTTATTATGAATTATGTAAACGATGTATTACAAAACATTAAATCCTTCATATGAAATTAGTAAAGTTCATTCTATTTCCATCTGAAATTTCAATTTTGTTGATTTTCTTAAAACACCTTATTACATATAGTTTACATTGTTTTACATTCTGTTTTCATAATTCAATATTAAATATGTGTAGTAATTATTTAAGATCTAATTCCTTTTATCTTATGATTATAGAAAATTAATTCAAAATATTCATAATTTTTTTAATTATAAATATTCAGTTATTGACTTTCATATATTTAATTTCAATATCAAATCGATTAAGTTGATAATTTTTAATGCATAAGATATCAACTAAAACGCATCAAATGTACTAAAGAGAAAAAATAAGAAAATTTACGGTAATTGTAATGCCATTGGAATTGCATATACAGGAAATACTATTCATTAAATTCCTCTTTTATAATAATATCATTATAAGTTGAATTTGTTGATTCCCTGCCATTTTTATTGGTTGTCGATAAATCGGTTATGGTAGCATTTCCAATACTATCTGATACTGCTGAAGACGTTGACGCCGTTGATGAAGATGCTGTTAATGTTGATATCTTTGGTGGCGACATCACTAAAGGAAATCTTATGTACTGGCGTGTACCGTCTATTTTTATTTCAAATAAATGATAAATAGGAAATTAAAGTGAATTCAACTATTACCAAATCAGTGGTATTACCAATGTAATAGAAAATTATAAGATCTCTTACCTTGATCCTGATGAATTTGCAAATGACCAGATTGAAGTAATTGACCAAATATATTTGATGGCATTTTACTTATTGTAGCTTGTGGCACTATAGCACCGTTAAATCGATTCAACCATGTTTCTGTGTCCATATTCTTTGCGATTTGTTGTAATTCTGGTGGTTCAGTACGTCCATTTTTATTCGATGTTTGTATTGGAATTACTTGAGAATCATCATCTGATTCGTCCTCAGAATCTCCAGATGACAACGGTGATCGATCATCCTGAAACAGAAAAACAAAACATTTAAAAATTTATTTAATAATTCTGATACATTCAATGTTTTGTGTTTGAATAAAAACCAAAAAAAAACAAACCGATTTGAATTAATAAATCATCGATAATGTTTCAATGATGGTATTCAATCATTTATGATCATAATTTCATATTAATGTTGAATCAATTTATATATTTAATAAAACTGTATAACCATAGAGGACTGATGGAATATTAAGGTATGTGAATTATGTTTTCAATTTTAATGCTGTATTTTATGTTGTACTCAAACAGTGTTAAATGTATCTTTTACTTTATTTTATCTTTTACAGAATTTAATGGTTTCATAAAAAAAAAAAAATAATAATTCCTTCATATAGTACAGGTATACAACAAAACACCCGTGATGAAAACTTGTTGAGGCACAAGTTTAAATAATTGTAAATTGGAAAAATTTTCATGATCTATATGGATATTTATGTGAGAATATTTTCATAGTTATAAAACATAAATAAAATAAGTGCTACATCCAACTATTGATATAACATAAATATCTGATTATGTTACGCATTCTTGAATGATCTTGTCTCTAAATTTAATTCATTTTTATTTCAATTCTTATACGATCAGCTACTGTAACTATTGAACACATATTATATGTTAACTGATGGTACAGCATAAATTATATGACTGAGTAAATTGAAATAAAATAGATTTTGATATTATTCTATTCGAATTCTCGATGATTTTCTTGATTCTTTTTTCCGCAAAAAGTAAAAGAAAAATTCAACATCTTGTGATCTATGCCAGTATAGAATTTATCACCGTGTACTTGATATAATAACTGAAATACAATAAAAAAAAGCTAAAAGAATAGGAATCCAAATAGTTGATGACAGTAACGTAAAATATAAGAAATATATTCAAGAATACAAATAATCTGTAGTTACACATTCTACATTTCTAATTAGAAAATTTAAAATGAAAATAAAAAAAAAAAAAAAAACAAAAAATAAAGTAAACGGATAACAGCATATAAACATTACATGACAAGAGTGCATTGGAACGAAAGAATCGTCGTAATATCTCAAAAGTTCACATTTCTATACGAAATTGATACACATATTAACATTATACCACATAACATTATGAGATGATCATCCAATGTCTAACCATACTGTATGATCACATAAGTAAATGTATTGGACTCGTGAGCAAAGCCCGAAAGAATTAATCGAACAGAAAAGAAAAAAAAAATAAATAAATAAATAATTTCAGCATATACAATGAACGTGAAAGAAGAAAATGCCATTCCATCAAGATGGTCAAAACCAAAAGTGAAAAATGTGATCATCATCTTACCAAAATGCTAAAAACTGAATAGAATGCGTTATGTGCTATGCATACAAGAAACAAATAATAGTTTCAATACGTATTGATATTAAATGTACAGCGACATGCAGTCTCCTCATCATTGGCTAATCCACATACTTATGCTTATCACATAACACTCCGTATTTCAGTTAAGAAAAATATGATGAAAAATATCACATAATTATCATCTCGATATGGAATTAAATGCATTGTAACCAACAACAACAAAACAGAAAAGAATAAATACAGTACACATATCAATGATAGTGGCTGATTTAATGCTAAACATTTGATGTACATCAAGAAGACAGGTTGACCACGAAACCAAAAGATTCTTTTGATTCTTTTTCACCATTTCTTATTTGCTAAAAATCAAATACAAGAGAATTTTATAATATTCTCGTTCCCGCGATTTCATCACGGAAATTTTTAATCAAAGTGAATCTATTAACACTTCAACGGTGTATCGATTCTCATTTAATAACACTAATGTAATTCTATTAAATTCTTTGTAACCAATGTTCCAAATATAAAATAAAAAACAAAAAAAAAAACAATTGAATTTATTAAAATTATGATTCAGTAAAAACGAAGAAACAAAAGCCAACAATTCACCATAACATGTCATACAATGTATGCAAATTTGTCACATTCATTATTATTATAATAGCTGCTGTATGGATGCAAATCAAAAAGAAATGAAACGAAATAAAACCATTTACAATAGAACTTCAGGAAAATATAAAAATAAGAATTTTGTATTCAATGTAATAGCCAATACAGCATAACTTACTGTTAAAGGTGATACAGTGTCTCGTGCCACAAAACATGTTAAAGAGATACTGATCAAAATATTTTGCCTCTATACATACGATTGCATTATCGAATCAAAACAATTATTTTCATTTAAAATAAAAAAAAAAAAAACAAAACAAAAAAGAACAGAAGAGACACCACAAACATTTTGCAATCAAATCTCTTATTTGATTTGTACCAAAACAGATTCCATTCGAATTTTTATCCATTAAATTAAAAATCAATTGCCAATGATACAGTATAACACAAAGTATTCAATATTCGATAAGAAGAAAAATAAACAGAAATTCACCAAATAGTATAAATCAAAATAATGGTTATAAAAATGCACATTCCTAAATTACATGCAATATGCAACTGACAAACAGACATAACGACTGGCCCAACCATAATTGGTAGACAAATCATCCATTAACAATTTATATATTGCAATATACAAATTTAATATGCGTTCAATGTTGTTTAAAATAAATCAAAGAAATACATAGTTGGCATAAAAACTTTACCAGTCCCCATAACATTACAACAAATTATAATCACAATGTATAGACAACGAGTCATAGTGCTACCAATCATATTGATGAATCCTCAAATGATCTGTGACGATTGAATGTAAACCATTTAACTAATTGCAATATCACTAATATATTGGTACATATTCACATTTGGCTAAACATGATAAAAGAAAATCAATTCAACAATTGATTTGAATACACACGAGTCTATCTCGTCTCAAAGAACAAAACAATATCCATCAGTTGATAAATCAAATATTCTCATCTCGATTTAAAAAAAAAAAAGATTGAATTCTTTTTCATGCAAAACATTTGTTTATTATGATCATTGTGTGTTATATTGAATGTAGCCAATTTGAGGTGATCTGTTGGACACGTCTTTACCAAAATGAGCTACTAAATAAAATAAATAAATTCTGTTGTGTTATATCAGAAAATTATTGAATTTTTTTTCATTGTGGCTTATTATCGGGAATTCAAATGGATCTGGTTATACGCGCGCCTAGTGGTTTATAACCAGCCAGCCCACATCCTAATTTGTAACATTATTTTATTTTCATTTTTTTCATTTTTTACCATATCAAAATGGATGAGTTTTGTTAACTGGTTTTATTCTATGAATTTAATTTTAAACATTTTGTATTCAACTAAATTTTATGGTTGATTATTTGTATTCAATCATATATCTGTCGTTTCATACACAACATATCGTTAATTCAGGGTATACTACTAGAGAATTTTGTACCCTTGTCGGGTAATTGGTAGATCAACTTTGTATCTAGTCTGGACATCTATTTTGTTGTTGGATTGCACTTTGCTGTTGTTTGCAATTTGAATTTAAATTTGTTTAATTTCTTTATTCGATTGTTTCAATGATTCTATACTTCAATTGTATCAATTCTTCTGTGTAGATAAAATTCAACATTAGGATTATCAACAAGAATCAAATTTAGGAACGTAAAGAGAAGTAACTGATAGCGACTATGTATTGTCAGCTTATAATTGAATAGATTTAACTATGGATTCTAATCAGCCATTGTTAGTAAAAGGAAAAAAAAAAACTTTAATTCTTAAATAAGAGAACTAGCAATACAATTCTAATTATTCTGTTGATTTTCAAAAACGCAACAAAACCAATTCTAACTGATTAAAGATCAATAACTATTATATCATTACCATACCGGAATCAATTTAAACATTTTTATCTTTAATTCAATTTCATTTTAATATCTATTTCTGTTGGCTAGCAAATACGTATTGTAATTTAACTAAAAAGACCAGTAGCATACAATTTGCGTATTATGTTTTCCCTATAATCGCTATTATCCATAGAACATAAACATTTTCAGCAATTATTTGAGATCTGTTCCTATCTTATTTCAATAGTTATTCGTGTGGTAATATATCCCCATAGTAAAATGGTTACTATACCTTCATATACAAAATATAATAGATAAATAAAATAAAATAAATATTAAATAAATCCAAGATATAATACTTTTGTTTTCACAACAACAACAAGAACAAAAAAAAAGAAAGAAATTAAATTCAAGAAAGTACATTTTTTATGTAAAATAAAAATTTTGATTCACAATTGACGGGGAAAACTTCGGCGTTTTCATACATTTTGAGTGAACGCTAAAGTCACGTTTCTCCACTGATCTTTCTAACTTTCCATACAAATATAATCGCAAAGAGGCGGAGTAGTGGAACAAAATTATTAATCACAACAATGCTACCAACAGAACCATCCGACAATACGCGATATAAATTCGTCATTTAAACTTTGAAGCTCACATAGGCTGAAGCGTAGCTTGTTAAATATTTTCCCCTCATTTGGGAATAAAATGTTGACTCATAGCTGCCAAGTATAGCTTCATTTCGTGGTTTTACTAAACTCGCTAAAGCTCGATGTAGTTATCCCGACTCAATGAAGCTAGCTTTACATTGGCAGCTATAAGTAATATACTATTTTTGAATTTTAAACAAAAAGAATCCTTTTTCTTTCATTAGATCCATTGAATTCAGGTTTATTCGTCTTCTAATATACCACACATGTTTTTTTGCTTTATTGGCGGTATTTCGTTTCACTGTTGTTTGTTGGATTATTCCATTACCCATTTTACAATAATACGGGAATAGTTTTCTCTACATATAAAATAACAATTCGATTGGATTAATTTTTTTCGCAATGGTTTTGTTCTTTTTTCTTTTTTTTTTGACTCCTTTTAACTTACTAATAAACAAATAATTGAAACAAACGAATCGATATAACGTAACTATAAAAGACAATTACCTATAAAAATCAATTCAAAATAATCTTTATATACCGAATATTATTATGTGAAACATATTATGTTTCATAGGACACTGATCGAATTTTCCTGCTATCGTTAACTATTGTAAACTATAACATATTCTAATTGCGCCATATCTTTTGTTCTTTACTCTTTGCTACTGTTTCTATACGATCACATTGCTACGTTAAAGGTTAATTGTAACGATAAGCGCACTAAAAACTATTGATTATTGATTATTTCCAATGAGGTAGAGGCAAAACAGTTCAATACAATTGAATTCTCCAACTGTTTTGCAACTGCAAGTAATAATAGAAGAAACAAATGAATAAGACAATAATGGAAAATTGTCAACAAGAGAATGAATAAAAATTTTCATTTCTATTGGGAAAAACTAAACGATAGTTCGATAGTAATAAGCCGCACAGTTATCATCTCCAATTGTATTGATATTGTTTTTCTTTTTTCTTTTGAAACGCCAACGAGCTCATACACATCTTAAGCATAATTATATATTTTCTTTTTATTGAAAATTGTAATTTGACCACCCGAAATGTATTTGCATTGTCGCTTAACACAATAATATGAGTGCAATGCATTTAGCTGTTTACCAATATTGATTCTATATAGACTGGAATTACATTCGCATTTTTTACATTCATTTTTACCGGTAATCATACGATAGGATAGTTGAAACGCGAAAAAAATTCGTTGAGGAATTTAAAGGTTTTTACTTCCTCGCATTTAGTCTGGCTGGTATTACAGTATTACATTTGATTGTAAATTACAAGAAGTGAATTTTTATAACTAAAATAAGAAAACACGTCTCAATAACTTGTTGAAAATTGGAATCACAGCACGGTATGGTACATTAAGGAATCCCTTAACAATATACCTGAGAGAAATTTATAATGAAATTAAATTTTTTTCTTTTAAAAAAAAGAAAAAAGTCCTCTAAATACCTTTTAAATATTTATTAGTAGTACTTTTACGATTGATTAGGCTGTGTAGACGTTTCCAAGGTGAAAGACACATGTTAAGAATCCCCGTATGGGATGGTCAACGAAAGACTGTCTGATCAGTGAGTACAACCACATTTGATCAGTTTTGGACCACCAACCAGAGATTGGTTGCTACCATTCAAACACTATTGGGGATTGTTTGTCTGTTGGTATTTCGCACGATAAACATTCTGTTCAAACATTTCTGAACATGATTTAACAATACAAAGTTTAGTTTCATATCGATGACTTTACCAATGAACTAAGACTGATTATTAGCAACACTGTAACCACATAATATAATATCAGTTGGTATTAATATTTAACGCCTTCTTTTTTTCACAACAAATACATTTAAATCATTTGATTCGATAATTCTAATGATGGTATCATTTTCAATAAATTAACAAAATATTTTGGCAATGAAATTCAATTTGAAATGAATAGTTAAAGTCATGGATTCGTGTTGAATGCTACCTAAATCTAAATTGAATTGATCACACAAGTTCATTTACCGACGCATTTTAAATCGAAATTCGAATTGATTTACAAACAAAAAAACGTTGTACTCTTGGAATGACAATCCATGCAATTCTTTAAGAATTATTAGACAGTTCGACGACAATCTTTAGTTTGTTTTTTGTTTTCATCTTTTCCATGAACTAAGGAAATAAAAAACAAATAGTAACAGATATGATTACTAAACGATTGATGGAAAACTAATAATCGGTAAGTTTATTGACATTCATTTAATGTCACTCGATTTAAAACCATAATGAGAAATCCAACGTATCTCATCTTTATTGATCACATTATCTTCTATTGAATAAGAAACATACAGAAATAACAAATTTTATGAATCTTTCAGCTAAGGAAGAAGATACCTTTTTTTATAAATGATATTTTGATCAGTTCATATTGTCATATTCAGTCCGTTTAAAGAACTGTTTAGCCAATATTATTGGGTTCTATCATATTAACTTTTTATTATGATTGAATTTATATTAAAAATCACAAGTGCTACTTGTAGCATTTGATATCAAATAAAACGGCCAAAGTGTTTTTTTTTTTGTTTTATGCAACCAGAAAATAAAAAAAAAAAAAAAAATAAAAGAGAAAGATCATCAGCAAAAACATCGTCAATATTCAACTGTTGAATCATCGTTATGATCCATTATGGTCATCCATACCATTTTAAGATTCATAAAGAATTCTATGTTTCTTTTACTGTATAATATTCAATTTGATAAGTCAATTCCTCTGTCACCATCGCAAGAACATTATCATCAACGTAACGTTTACAGTTGCGATTAAACAGAAAGCTTAAGCCAAAAAAAAAACAGAAATTCGTTGGTTTGAGCATCTTTACTCTGTTGTTAATGTTGATCTCATACACAAAAATTCTCTATACGAAATCTGATTAAATTTTGTGTAGGCTTTAATGAAATTTATCTCATAGACTATGTCATCTTTAGTTCACCGACACTGAAACTTTACAAAATTTCATCAATATACATAAAATCAGTAAATTTATTTTTTACGATATTACTTTGCCGCAAAAAAAAAAAAACAAAACAAAAAAACACTCTTAATTCAATGATTATGAAAATCAACCAAAAAATTTCGTGGGCTACTTTTTGCATTTAATATTTCACTTAAATTTCTATGATAGTTAAAATCATTTAGTATATATGATTCTCCGTTAAAATTAATGTTGAATCTTTATCATCATATTGAAATATCAGAAAGAAAAAGTTAAACCAATAATAATTGAATATTATATAGTTAAATAATGTTTCATTTAAAATAAAATATAAAATAGGAACGCCCACACACGTGCTCGTTTCATATCACAGGTGTAAACAATAAGATACTCGTTTTGGATCACAACAAAACAGATCAATGTGTAGTTAAGTGGCTACCACTACGTTGAGCTTTTCTTAAGGGGAGCTTTAAACGCACGCACACCAGCAAACCCATACATTGATTCAATTATAGTTCAGTTGATTGGAAGAGATCAAATCATTTGAATGTATTTGTTTATGCATCTTATACTAATTCAAATGTATTCAAGATTCCTTATAAGCACATGGTTTCTTATAAGAATTATGTTGAATGTTTTTCATTTATTTTATAATAAAACAAACCGATCGTCGATGCCGGATCAAGTGTTTCAAATGAGTCAGTTTGCGTTTGTACGCCAAACAGTACAAAGCTAAAATACAATAGTTTGTAAAGCTTAAAAAAAAAAAATTTTTTTTCATTTAGAAAATTTGTGTCTTGTTATTATTCTGTTATTGAAAATATAAAATCGACTGAATCGAACCAGTTTTGAGATTTTTTTTTTTCTTTTTCTTTACCGAATTGACTAAACGAAAATTCAATAATAAAATGTGTGCCTCTTTGTACTTTGATTGAAACTTTTATACCACATATTGAAGTTTATACGGCGGTTGTACTATACGATGGTTCCGTATGCTGATAAAATACATTATAAGGACCACAGGACTTACCTAAAAATAAAAAATTTAAATCAATTAAAGTTATTTATTGTGAATTTTATTTAAATATTGTGTTAAATTAAAAAAAATTTTAATAATTTTATTGGAAATTTAGAATTTTCGGAACAGGTGGTAACTGAAATTTTACAATTCATTTGGGTGATGTATGAAGTAATGATAATGTCTCGGATTCGTTACTCAACATTGAGCTATTATTTTATATAAAATAATAATAACTGAATGTTTCTTTAAAATTTATAATCGTGAGATTAAAATAATTTTTTTTTCTTGTTTCTTAATCATTACAAAATGATCGATCTGTTATGTTACAATTAAAAAGTACAACATTAAATAAATCGGTTACTTAGTAATTTATTCTTGTTAGTTATATGTACATGTAGAATATTTAGCTTATGATCAAATGGTAATTGGTAATCTTTGGAGATCATACAATTGCAGAGATATCACTTTTAGACAATCAATTGTGATTATAATTGGAGGTAAACAGATATCGTCAAATCGTGAGTAACTCTTAATTAATATCAATGGTTTTTGTATTACTTTAACTCTATTCATATGTGTGATCATATTAATCGGTATTACTAATTATAAGTAAATGATTATCTATTTGAATTTTATTTAAAAGAATGAAAAATATATCGCGTCTCGCTCTAATACCATTGATGTCAATTGAATGGACATTAACTACACTAAACATGAAATAAATTTCAATTTAATAAATTCCGATTGTGATTTTTAAATCATTTTGGAATTTTATTAACCATAACACCTCATGCCAATTGTTAGAAGCTACTAGGTTTTAATACATTTATAATAATTTTGTATTTTAAATTCGAATTGGTATTCGAAAATTCTATGGCATTTCACTATATTTGGCAATTGTTCCATATTATTACAAGTGTAATTAATTCCAATTATGAATTACTAATTGACTCAAAGGTATTCAGAACACATAGTCCAATGTCCTTAGATGTGTGTTTTACTTTAAACAACATTGTGTTGATAAAAACAAAATACTTTAATTTTTTTTTTTGATTTGAACGTCTAACATAATGATTGGTATGCAATTGCAGATTAGTTTTTATTTCATTGAAATTTACTTCATATGATAATACATTCATAGTAAAGATTCAGCACACAAGAATTAATAAAATCATATCAACGGTTACATATACGCAACACTATATTTTACACTCCTTATGTTAGATTACTTAGACTTTATATTTTTCTTTTTCTTTATTGCATTTATTTCTTATTTTTTTAAAGCAATTCATTAATCAATATTATGAATGTTTTATACTTGTCAACAGGTTCGATGTCAACTTGTTTTATACTGGCCACCAACCATACACACGGTATCGTCTCAAATAACTGATTTAATTTAAAATGCGGCGCCTCTCAAAATCATTGTAAGTAACCGTTAAAAAATTAAGATTCTTCCTTTCATTCAAAAGAAATAACAGCAAGGTGGTAACACAAAAATTTACTAGAAAGGTAGTTGCATGTAAAATCCAATTAGGAACTACCACTAATAATATATTAAGAGATTTGTTTAATTGGATATCAAAAAATTCAATCGCAATAAATTCAACCAGTTTATTTCCTTCATTGAATTACCGTTCACTGATTCAATATTAAAAGCACAAAAAAAAAAAAGAAAACGAAAGAACAAAATTATATTCATTTGATTCATAATCAATTTGAAAGTAAATCGGTATTATCTACCATATCATGCACGTGAAAAGGATCATTGAATTTCATTACAATTCATTTGACCATTCCCATATTATGCACATAAATTCACATTTATTAGCAATTTAATTGATCCTAGTTAGTTAAAATATAGAAAAAACAAAATGAGTAAAACATGTGTAATCAATTTTAATTTTAAATGTGTTTTCATAACAGAGTGTGATGTGTTTTCACACAAAATTAACCGGTAATGGGTTACAATTGTTGCACTTAATTTAATTTTTTTTTTCTAATCAAAAAGCAATTAAATTAAATAAAAAAGAAGTTAAACCGAATGTATTACATGAAACTGAGTTAAAGAGACAAAATATGTTTTGTTTTCTTTTATTTTTTTGTTTTTGTTTTTTTTGTAAGTTGAAATTCTTCACTATCGCAACATTGCAATTCAATTGGTAACAAAAACCAAAGAATAAAAATTGTACAAATAATTAAAATTCCATAAAATTTCAACGTTCTTATAGCAAATAATAATAGTTTATGTATTTGTATGTAACTTTTTGAATTGCGCCAATGTTGAGAATTTAATCGGAATAAATTGTGTTTTCATAGGTCGTTTAAAAAAGAAAAGAGTTCAATAACAAATTACTAAGAGTTATCTGGTCCCCCGCGTTACCTGGATACAAAGATTCTGTTTTATAATAATTCTTTCGTTTTATATAAAACAGAAGCCAATAATGCACATACCAATTTAACATTTCTTTTATTTTAATTCTGTCGTTTTGTCGTTGTTTTTCATTTTATTTCCATTTGTCTCGGCACTATCGCCGTAAGTTCAACTGTTTTATATGTTTGGTACATATGCGAATATTCTATTGAGTTTAACACACAAAAAAAAAGAAGAATTTAATAAGGCACAACGAACTTAGTTTTAGTAGTTGTTGTTGTTGTTGTAATATTTAACGTAAATGAATCTGTCCGGTGTTTTTCAAAAGAAAATTGCAATTTCTTTTGTATTTTAACGCAAAAGTTAAAGCATAACAAGACTGCGATAAAAACCGAAAGGCAAACAGACAACTACTATACAGCATATGTAACAACTTTTTATTTTGTTACACATAAACTTTGTTATTTTGTTGTTATTTTACCTTATTCCTTCAATAATATTTGCTAGTGATCTCGATATTTTCTTCTTCTTCTTTTTTTTTTCTCTCTAATTCATTATAATATAAACGATGTATATTGGTTTATGGATAAAATGTAACTGACCCATGGATCAGATGCTATTTTTAATACAATATCTTTTCTTCCTGTTTTATATGCCATGGGACAATATCAGTACCAATAATCATATATATTATGTGGCGCGAGTGTAAAATAACGAATCAACTATATCTCACTCGTTTCATTTAATCCTAACCACCGTGTAGTAATACCAATCGCCAATAGTTTTTAATCATTATTTTTTTTTTTGCTGGTAAAGAATACAACATTTTGTATACAGTAATAATTTGAACATAAGGAATTTTCAGTTAAAGAAATGGAAACAAACAAAAAATGTTTCTAAATTATTAAATTGAAAATATTGTATATATGTTGTGGCTGTTAGTTTACCATCGTTATTGATTTGATAGTTGATGATGATGATGTGGTGAGTAAAAATTTATCAAATAGAATATAATTGAGATTGTGAACGTTTCTACAGTGATTTTATTATTGATTTGTACTTGAATAGAATGTATTACATCAGTTGTTTATTTGGGATGCACTTAGGGACGTATCCAGTTCACTTTTCTGATATTTGTGAAAGACACATTTTGAAAGTTTCACATATGTCTTATGGATTTTGTCTCATAATGTGAAGAGATGCCCTAAAACTGGCTCCTTCAAGTTCAGTTATTTCACGTTCACATTCCCCAGAATGTCATATACTATCTACTCATATAGAATTGTTCACTGTATTTAATATGTTGCTGTTATTTTATTCTTTTTTTTTTTATTTTTCATTTTTCATTTTACTTCACTTAATATTGCATTTTCAATAAAACAGTAACGAGTAAAATGGAATTGGAAAATCCATAATTTATGTATTAAACAGTATGAAAAACTAAATAATTTCAAAGTTGTACGTGCGTTTATCAATATACGAAATCAATCATTATCTTTCGGTTTGCATTCGCACGGGAAAAATATTGTATTTACTGATAGTTTAGTGCATTTTGTATTTATTTAATATTTTGTTTCTTTTACATCATTTGATGTCGTTGTTACTTTATTTTAAAAGTAAAATAAAAAATAAAAACAAATTCGTATCTGCTGATGATCTAATGAAGTGAATACGGTTCTGTATCATCAACACATGAATGTTTTGGTAAAAGAGTCAAAGATCTCTTTAGGAATATGAATTATATTGGATTTAATTAAATTCTAATTAGACATTTTCGAATAAAAAAGACATTGATTAGCCAGATATAAAAAATGGTTTCCTCTAATTAGAATTTAAATAAATCGTGTTACAACATTATTACTTACAATGAATCATACACATGTTTCATTAAATATCGTATGTAAAAAGAATCTTAATTAATGCGATCACAATAAATTTTTATATTCAAATTTGATATTCGTTAACAACAACTATTGACTCGATATATGTATGGTAGTTCATTGAAATGCATAAAACAGTGTCAGAACATCGTGTCAGGTGTTTTAAGTAAACAATAAGTACAATGAATATTTAATTCAATAAATAATATTGAGAGAGGAAATAGTATACTTCCGATTCTACTTTCGAATTTCGCCAAATTTTAAGGCATTTTATGTATTATGATGACACCAAAGTACCGTTGTGTGGTCATTTAATTTAATTTCTTTCCAATTTATTAGAATATTTAATTAGCTATGGAAACAATACAATTGTATGACTTAACATAAAGTAAGAAGAGACATTATGTATTCATAGAGAATTTTACATCCTTTTAACGGAAAGTTCAATTACTTCTGATGACATAATAATATGAATGATGTACCTTGACGCGATTATGCAATCACGTATGATCAATTGTTAACACAAAACGATAAAATTAATCATATGGAGTATAGTGAAACTCCATCCTGGTCAATCATTTAATTTACTATGAATTCATTAAAGTGTACCATCAATCGATTTGTAAAGTGGTAAGCACCACTATCACATTAATGTCAATTAATTATGCATAAATCAGTAAACATAAATACGGTAATATAAAATGAAATTTAGTCAATATATAGGATAATACATTTAAGCACAATTGAAATTTTCAATTTTCTGTTTCACTTTAGTTGTTAGTGTAACTGAAACATCACCGTTACACTTTATTAACGCCGTCTTTCAATAGATCTCTGTTTAACATTACAACATAAAGTCTTACATGACGCGGTATATCATAAACATTTGTTCCCCCACTCACTTATAAAGGTAAATTTCGAGAGTTAAATATTAAAAAAAAAAAACATTCAGAAAAGACAACAGAATGAAAAAAAAAAAAAAACTCAAACTATCTGTATAATACAATTTGAACCAAAAACGAAATACAAAACTGATATTATTAAAGCATCATACAAGCTTCCAAATAAGGATGCATATGGTAACGACGGTAGCCACAATGCAATGATATGACACCCTTAACAAATTTAATTTTTTCATATACGATTATTTATGTGGTAAACAAACATAATTTGTAACAATTTCATCGCTAAGGATTAATTAAACTAGATAAAATTATGAAAATAAACGCATATGGATGGCCGCAAAACAAAAATATATAATTGATTGGAACTGTTTTACAATGCTTAAAGTGAGAGAGCGAGATAGCGGACAGTGTATGTAACACAAAAATAAAAACGCCACATTCAATTTTCTTTTAACGTTTAAACTTTTGAAGAAACAACAAACTGATACACAATGTCGCTGAAGTTCTCCATACAGCATTACATACGTATGGAATACACTTGGATTCAGATTGTGGTACCACCAGAGACCTTCTCTTTACATTTATACCGCGCGTACATCATATTATTATACCATCCAGTATCTTTCCCTTTGCTATATGATAATTCTCTCTATTAAACATTCAATGTATGATTTGTTATTTCAGTTTTACTTATTACGTTTTCTTGGATAAACTCTCTTTAGTTTGTTTTATAGTAATTCTTTTTTTTTTCTTTAAAAACGGTTGAAGTCTTACTTTACAATAAGACACACGTTGGTAACCGTTTAAATTTTACAATATCATAAAATCCCGTAGCGGCAAAATATAGAAGACACACATTAAAATATGTTAAGCGTTACATTTCGAACAAAAAATAAAACTGCAATATTGGCGATAGTAAGCACCTCAATTGCAACCCGATTCACTGATACCGATAATAACACTGAAAAGAAAATTTCCATGGAATTTCAATAAAACAGTTTTCATTTGGTGGCCAAATAAATAGATTAACCTGACGAGGTCAGAGTGCATAAATGGAAAATATGTTAAACGGTGAAGCTTGCGATTATCGATAAATTTCAGTGATTTAAATGCGAATGAGACCAGTCGCGTAAGGAAGTAAATTTGAGCACTGATTAAATTTCATTAAATTTTAATTTCTTTTATATGAGAATATCAGCGGTGTATCGTTTATTTCATGTTTGTTTGTTTGTTTTTTTTTTTTTCGTTGCAATAACTGCAGATCCTTTAATAATATTTCATAGAAAAAAAAAAATTAAGAAATTGAAAAAAGAACGAGAAAATCCAATTGGATATGTATATTCACATCAACTAGTTGGTTACTGAATTTCTATTTCATTTATCTATCTGTACGTATACGCTTAATTTTATGTAACATTATATCCAATCGTATGGAGCTTTATTGATAAACTTTTATGATAATTTATTCAGAATACGTTAGACAGAAGCATCGGTCTATGGTCTTCAATAAGAATCGTCTTTCTATTCAATGATTCTTCGACATATAGTCCAATTTTTATTTTTATAATTTAAACCAACAAATATAATAAAATTCTTTGGTATTTCTCAAGTAACTATGTAGAAATGTTATTTTTAAGGTACAATACTTCTTTCTTTAATCGTATCCATTGTCTTTAAAAGAAAAACAAAAAAAAAGTTTCGAATTGAATACACACATTTTGTTCCTCTTTTTTTTCTTGATTTCGTTAAACAATATTGCAATTTTCTGTTGTATACATTTAATAGGATTTGAAATGTAACTAAAATTATATATTTAGTTGGTATGTTTCTTTAGTTTTTGTATTTTTATTAACAAAGATGAATAATATAAAATAGTGGGAGACCGATCAAATAAATGTTAAAATGTCCCTGTGATTTTGGATGCCGTTCCGATACCTTTACTATTCATTAAATTCAATTAAATAGTTGTCTATATAGTACCATTGTGTTATAGAATATGTACCAACAAAACGAATGTCAATTTCAATTTGATGTTTAATATTGAATCGATTAGAATGGGTGTACCATTGATTTTTAACTAATAAATATTATAATTATAAAGCATAAGAATTAAAAACTAATGTTATTTCATATTGTTTCTGTTTATCCTAGGAGGTCTGTATGGTGCTGCATTGAACTGCTTAGTAGATAGACAATTGTAAATGTTTTCTTTTTTGTTACAGCTGAACAATTATTAAGTAAACGATTTTGGTCAATTGAACATGACATAAGACAATTTACAATAATTTTTAAATATTAAATTTATGATAATTAATTAATGCAATACATTGTATTATAGTATTCATAAATATTAAATATTAATTGTGACTGTGATTACAGGTAGGTATTGTTAAGTAATTAAAATTATTTCTTATTAAATTTTGGTTAAATAAATCAAGAGCAATTATTATAATATTGTGCTTCCACCAAATTGCATTAATTAGAGATCATTTACAAAAATTAGTTTCAATGAAAAAAATACAAAAACAATTTAAAATTCTTAATTCATACAATACCTTATATGCAAAAGGACATGAACAAATAAAAACAATTTAATTTTATTGAAATATTTAATTTTAACCAACAAGATGGTAGCAGACTTTTGCACAATAATTAAGTGTAATTCAATAACACATAACAAATAAAACAGTATTCTTAGTTTCATTGTGTAATTGAATAAATAAAATAAAAATTTATTTTATTTAAAAATTAAAATGTGTTTCTTATTTCCATTAATTTTCCTTCTAGTTAAATTCGGTTTCTTTGCCAGAATACAAAGAATTATCACTGATGACCTTAACGTTTCATTTAAATTTCAACAATTTTATTAACTTCCTTAGTTGAGACAACTACAAGTTTCATCTCTCATGTAGGTATGATTTTCTCAATTTCGATTCATATTTCTTACAGAAATTTTCAGATTATGGAATTTCATCCGCCTGCAACTTTGAATAAAGCCGAAAGTACAACATAATTGTTATAACTCTATCATATATTAGATTCAAAATTTAAATTTAATATGCTTAATTCAAATCTTTTGTTTCAATTTTATTTAAATGTATACGCAATTTCTTTCATATTATTTATAATCAATGGCTTATTATATTCAAATTATTTATTATTTTGAAAACATCAAAAAAAAAATTGATTTAAATTAAATGTAAAACACATTTTAATTTTTAGTTTACATCTTATAATTGATTATAAAATTATAATAAAGATCGAACAAAATAAAATATAAAATTCATTTTTATATAAAACATTTTTCAATAATTATTCCATTTCATATCCGCATTATTCGTTGCACTTTTATGCGTTTCAGTTAAAAAAAAAACACACACACACACAACACACACACAATTCAAAACATCAAATTGAAATAAAATTCTATTAAAACGTAAAACATTGAAACTATCATGCAGCAACATAAAGCCAATCATTTTGTACAATTATGAAAGACAATTGGTCGCAATTTAACTATTAAGTTATTGTATAAAACAACATTTAAGATTAATTTAATCAAATTATTTCCTAGATTATTCTTAAATAAAATTTGCCATTATTACAAATTCTAACTGTTGTTTTCAATCAATCTCTTTTCTAACTGTTTGGTTGTTTTTTCTTTATAGATAAACATTTATTTTTATTATCATTTTACTTCCTAATGGATCCTTAATATCCATACAATATTAAAAAGGATGAAGCATTTATAAATAATTAAAACAAACAAAAAAACAAAAAAATTACGTATTACACTTATATATTCAGTATTTTAGTCTTAAATCAAAGAGAAAAATATTGTAATTGCGAAAAAAAAAATTAAAACAGAATAATAATAATAATCATAATTAATAAACAG
Source organism: Coboldia fuscipes (assembly GCA_001014335.1). Lineage (NCBI taxonomy): Eukaryota > Metazoa > Arthropoda > Insecta > Diptera > Scatopsidae > Coboldia > Coboldia fuscipes. Next base: position 67,139 of record JXOR01000578.1, read on the forward strand.
TAAATACATGTAACATAATTAAGATTAAATAATTTTTAATATCTAAATTTAACATTAACTATAACATAATATTTTAATTCTATTGCAAATGAAACTGTAATTGGATTACGAAGGAAAAGTTAAGTATTTTAAAACATTTCATTTAAAAGCATCACACATTATGTCTCACCTGGATTTATAATAAATGTGAATTTGTATAAAGCTTTTCAGTGTACAATGAAAGTTTACGTAATTCATTCAAACATCCCTTAATTCGGATTTCGTTTAAATCACATCTCAGAATTCTTATTTATTATTCAATTTATCATTTTGATTTTAATAAAACAAATAAAAATGCCACATGAATTCACACTAAAGCATCACACATACAATCTTGGCACAACATACAACATCTCATTAGCTAATAATTTGATATAGATCGATTTTCGGTTTTTTAAATCAATTTACTATTGATTTTACCAATTACTTTTACCATTTTCACTAATTAGCACATAATAAAATACATTTTGACTAGAAATGTATGCAATTCGTAAGTTAATTGTCTACAGATAAATAATTATTTTATTATAAAACAAAAATTGTATAACTTAAGATCAATTATTAATTAAAATTAAATGTGAAACAGCGATAAATATCGTTTTGATTAAGAAACAAACGATCATTAATATGGAATGTAAATCCTTTAAATAGAAACATCACATTCTTAAGAAAAGTCCCTTAAATTTTTAATTATATTCTCAATGAGATGTGTGTAATTCAGTGTATTTAAGATCACTGATACAAATTAATTACCGTTGTGCATGTGCATGAGTCATATGTGTCGCATGTGACGGAATTGGTATAGGAAGTGGATGGGAATGATGCGAATGTACTGAATGAGGTGGAGGATATGGTTGTCCATGAGATAATGGTGAACCAGATTGGCCACTACCTGGATATGATTGTTGCATTAGACTTTGATCTAAACCATAGTGGCCAGTCGGTTGTGGATGACCTAAATGTGCATGGCTATGATGTCCATGACTATAAATCAATTGTCTTACTTTATTTGATTCCTCATCAGCTATATTGTAGCTCAGTTCTGTTTCTTCAAATCCAGTTGCTGACATCCTTTGATCACCCGTTGTTGCACCAGTCGGTGGATCTGGTGAATTTAAACAAGTTTGTATCAATTGTTTACCAGCTTCTGATGTTATCATCGGTTGCAATTTACGTGTTGCAAACGTATAAACGTGTCCCGTTTCAGATGCTACTAGTAACATAACTTGTGTACCAGTCAATGTTGATAGCTCATATGCCTATAAGAAAGAAACAAACAAATATATTTAGACAAATTAATTAGTATATTACCGTTCAACGGTTATAATATTTCACAGTATTCAATTAAATAAACATTTTAAAATAAAAAAAAATTATTCAATTTCATTAAAATTGGATAGATCACATAACAGTTGTGAGTAGGAAAACTAGAGTCAAATCCAAACTAAGAAAAAGAAATCAAAACAATTGGGTGTAAATTTCACGAGTTTCGGTCATTTAATGGATGCAATACATTTCAATTCACACGGATACGTGACACATTAGGAGGTTATTATACTCCATTCTCCCCTTATTCGGGATAATAAAATTTTTGTCATTGCATAAAAATCAACAAAATTGCAACGATAAATTTCCGTTAAATGTGACTGAATCTTAAAGAATTAAAACTGAGAATATAAATTATTAACAGACCCTAATAAGTCCACCATAAAGCACAGGTAAATATTAATGTAATTATTTCTCATTTTGTCAACCAAACAGATTAAGGTTCAATTACATTTTTTTTTGTATTTTTTCGTTCTTTGGTTCTCTAGTGTTCCACAGTCATTTATCGTGAACCAATAACTTATTATAATTATATTATTATTATCTTATTTTCGGGTGACATCATCAATTAAAAATAATAATATTATTTAAGAGATGAAAAATAATAAAGTAGAGAAGCATGAAATAAAATCAATTTTTATTTTACCTTTAGTTTAATATAATTTCAAACAACCCACCTGGATTTAAATTTAAAAAAAAAATGCTCAACTCTTTTATTTCTTATATAATGAAATTGTGTAAAATATTATTAGTCTTATACAGTTTATATTTACATTTTTATTTACTACAATCATTGTGTTTCTTAAAAGTGGTAGCGGAATGGTATTGTTGACTACAATAAAAATAATATAATTTTTATTTTATTTTGCGTGGTCTGTTGGCAATGTCACTGAATGACCGCGCCGACGACCATAAGTAATTCCGTATACACAATGATTTTTGTCTCTAAAATCATGTCTAATTACTTGAATAAACGTTGTTGTTGTTTTAAAACCAATCAGCTGGCTATAACATCTGAAAATGTACCATTGATAATATGAGAGAGAACAGTTTTGCTATAGATCCACCTTCAGATAATATGCAGATTCAATGGATTACTTAATTTAACACAATCAAAAGAGAACAAACAAACCATATGAATTCAATGATCCACTAATTAATTTTTTATATTAAAAATGATTCCATCAGTCACTCAAATAACACTTCAATAGTTCACGATTAACCACAAAGAGCATTTCATTTTAGTTCAACAATTTTATCATTTTACAACAAATTTTCCTCAAATATTTCATTCAAAAGACAAATGCCGCATTTTTGTTGAAATTTGTAAGACCAGTTCAACTAACTATGATAATTAAACAACCAAACGGTAATATGGAATTACTTATGTTTTGGTGGAAAATTAAAAGGCACACATTTAATAATAAGAAAAGAAAAAAATCATTGGCCCATTGTATGATTTGTAATTGTAGGGCTCCACACCGGGTACCAACGATGAAGAAGAAAAATACATGAAAAGATCGAGTGCAAAGAAAACAGATGATTAGCATGATCGAATCTCATTGTGGCTTTTAATAAAAATTTTAACAAAGCTATGCCAACAAATGTGTCCTAAATGATAGTATTTTATTGATTTTAACATTAATGGATATTCTGCAATAAGAAGATTATGATCAATTAGGTGTGAATTATAGGTTGTTACAATCCAGAGGACACTAGCAAAAGGCTAAGCGCCACAATTCGATGTTTTTCTAACCATCTGGACGTGATACGATACAATCATTTGTTAAAAGCGGTAACGTTTTCTTTTCACATTTACTACTCGCCGTATTGTATGGCCACACGATGAGGAGGCATCCACTAAACGTTACAATAAAGATACACAACACTAACAAAAAAAAATAAAAAAAACCCGAATTACCTAACACAAAAAAACAAAGTATCAGCATTCTTATGCTCTCTTTTTAGTGTATTATTTTGTGTTGTTGTGAGAAAGTTCATTTGATACGAACTTGAAATCATCTATACATTTAACAAAAAAAAAAATTTATTTCATCGATTTATTAGTCAATTCATCAGTACAGCATTTTAATTTAATTTTTTCTCCCCTCATTCAAATTGAATTATCTTTGCCTAAGATCATTGTAATACGTTCAAGATTGTTTAATATTTTCTGTGAAAATTCATTAACGATTATCAAACATATTGAATGTTCAATTCAATATCATATACTAACAAAATTGAAACGTATAAATTACTATAAATTAATTAGAACAAATTGCTTAATATTTCTACATGAAGATCCATGATGGCCAATTAAATTAGATTAAAAAGAAATTCATTTGCTAACATTATGGCTGTTTATTTTAATTTTTTTTTTTTTTTTTTTGGTTTGCAACGAATTAGAATGACACACTCTGTACGATCACATTACGAAGAAAATAGACGATTAACAAGTGGCTGAGGATAAATTTAATAAAAAAAACCCGAATCAACTATTTAGTTCAAACATAAAAATAACTCAAATTAAACGGTTTTAGTTCGTTTTACTTAATACTCTGAGATTTTATATTATTTTCAGTTTCCGCATCACATTTTCCCAATAAATACAAACGAATCAGACGGTGTCTCCACAATCATCGGTAATAAAATTTGAACAGAATTTTCCAATGTTTCATGGAAATCTATTGCAAATGTGTGCGTCACATTAACTGAATCAATATTTATCACTAGTTCACTGTTCATTTTCCTTCATTTTCACATATCTATCGTCTTTATATAAATAGGCGAAATTTAAGAAAAATTAAAAGTGAAAAATTTCGGTCAATTTACACCGTCGCCATTTCACCATCTCTCTCTTTCAATGGGTAACCAACAAAATATATGATTTAGATTTTCTTTTCTTTTAAATTCAAATTTAGCTACGAAATCACCAGATTAAATTCTTCTATTTTTGATGGCATGTGTGTACTAATGTCCAATGGAGATGATTATAATATGCCATACACCCCACGCATAAAATTTATTTTGTAATTTTCACACGTTAGGCGCAGATTAAATTTTACGGGAAAATTTCGAAACAAATCGTGTACTCCATAATTCTAAAAAAAAAAAAAAAAAACCAGCCGAATATGAAAAGAAAAACTGCAAAACATCATGAAATTGTTGACTTTTCCACGTTTTAAAGATCCAATAAAGAAAAAAATCAAAAAAAAAGAAAGAAAATTATTTTATTTATTGTACCCTCACAATCGACGGTAAATGATCATCATGTACCGCTAGAGAAACTCTATTTTTCATTGAAATATAAGAGAATCTCTGTTGAATATATTTTTTATTTTTGTGGGTGATCACCAATCAAATTCAGTTTGGTTCATAAATCTGGACACGAGTTTCAGATAACCAAATTTATGAATAAATTTTCAATTTTCAACAGCATCTCCTATCTGTATTGTCGAATAGTTTCAATGTATTTCATCTACAATAACAAATTAAATAGTGATCTTTTACAGCTTAACTGGCCAATCGTGTTCAGAAAAATAAAACACCAAAAATTATATAAACTTTTCTATTTCCATTGCCAATTTAGGAAATAAAAATAAAATAATACATTTGTAAATGGCCCCCTTGAACACCGCATAGAAGAGGTAACAAGAAATCAAAAAAAAAAAACCCAAAAATCTATGTAAACGTGTAAAATTTAACTAATGCTAAAAAATCATACATTATGCGAGATGGCATCATATAGTGTGTGCACATAAGTAAAATGTATTAACTATAACCGAATTGTAGATGATCTGTATATCTTTTCTGTTCATTTCTTTCGTATGTAGGATGTATTCAAAATGGGTATAATTAGAATTTACAATTTTTAAGTCAAAAATTAGAATCAAAATGAACAATATAGAAACACAGTATTCTATCTCACAATACTCTTACACAATATTGGAAAACGGCCGAGAAAATACAGACAGAATAATCAAATTACGCTATTCGATTTTCCGACTTTTCATTTTAATTTCAGTTAAATGGAAGTGTAATAGTGTTCCTATAGTACACTAAAATTCTATTGGATTTCACTGAACGCCAATATCTACGTATCACATTCGTCAATGCAAAAATGATTCCAAATCAAAGAATGAGCAATTTTTTTTAATGAAATAAAACCGATTTTCAACTGCCTCCCTACGATAGAACACGCTGAAAATTCAATTGTACGAAAATAAACAAAAATGTATAATGTAATCAACATGCTTTCGGTAAGACACTCATAACTAGAACAATAACTGAAAAAAACGTGAATTATATGTATTTCTGTATTTTCCGCATTGAATCCGAATGAAACTTTTATTTTTATTTTTTTTTTTTTCAAATGAAATTTTCCCCAATTACATCAATATTTCAGTTAAAAATTTTTGGAACAGATTTTCTAAATAAAGAATACGAATTTAGATTAAACTGTCGAAGATGTGATCTCAATTTTAATTACAAGAATATTATAAATGACATTAAATTTAAATAAAATTGTATTACTCACTTTTTTCATAATTCCAGTTTTACGTTTCGAAAATGTTGTGTATCGCCTCAGTTTATTGTCAATATATTCCATTTTAATTTTAACACGTCCTTTTGTTTTCTTACCATTGGCCGGTGGTGATTTCTTTTGAATTTGTGTATAACTATCATCAACAACATCTTGTACATTACCAGGACCACAATTATCCATTGTATTCATTCCTTGTTGATTCATACCACCGCCACGATCATCATAACAATCTGAACTGGTCCGTTTAATGCCACGGTTATTATTTGTTGCTAAATTTCCACCACATTGGGAATTTGTATTCATTAAACTATTTCGATTCATTACTTGGCCACCTAAACCACCACTTGGTGGTCGTGTTAATGCAACTGCATTTGGATTACTGTACAGATCACCGCTGTCGCTCATCGTTATCCCAAAACTCATGTAATTTAAATTACCACGATCTCGTCCACTGTTTGGATCCATTTTTAATTTAATTTATTTTCTTTTATTGATATTTGGTAATTATAGCTCAATAATTAATTTACTAATCCTGATATGAAATTAACTTTGTCTTGTATGCATTTAATTTTTACATAAATCGTTTATACTTATGACCATAATAATTTCCAATTCACAATTAATTAATCACACACAAATTTAATTAATGCCGTTCGACACTTAATCCTTCGATCTTATTAATTTCACTCAATAAAAGAATGAATCATTTATTTGGCAAAATATGATATTGCATTGAAGGAATCTAATGATCGATTGAAATCAACAGTGTTTTAAGAAAAACTACTCTCAGCCGGCAAATAACACTTGTGAATTTTTATTTTTCCGATTTAATTTGCCATCAAATATCAAACGATCAAGTTAATTCAAATGATGAAAATACGGAAAATTTAACTTTAAACAATTTTTAGTTTTTAGACAATAAAATTCTTTACACAAAATAATCGCAATGCTGTTGTATTGATGTTGAAAAAGCGATTTTCCTTATTTTGATACAAAATCTGTTTTTGTACGAAATATTAATTCGCTATGTAATTATCTCCTCTTTTTTATATTTTTTTTTTTGTTTTTGGATGAATATCAAACTTAATTGGTAAAAAAATCCGAAATTAAATGTATGATCTTATAAGTCGTATGCTTCTGCGCACGGATAAATTATTTTATACCACACGCACGCATTCGATACAAGACTATTACTAAATTGAACTAAACTTTAATTCAATTGATATCCAAAAGCAGACCCACTACCTATTGAGAGATTGGCATACCACAAAAAAAAAAAAAACAAATACTTAATGCTAAGAAAATCAAGTTTTCCACTTTATTAGTGTCGGTGTTATGGTGTATAATACACGATGTATTTGATATAAGAATTCTATTGCTGACTCTGTTCAACAACAGTACCTGTTCGACGTACGTACACTTCCAAAGATTTTGGATCAAATTCAATAATTTTATAACATTTATTTATGTACGATCAAATCACGTACACGTCGTAAGTAATATTGGTCTGTTTTGTTACGGAGTCACATTGGTGTGTCCACTTCTTGGGATCTCAAAACTAAATCTATTTGTGTATTGTGATTCTTATAGTGTTGGGTAGACGTTGTCCACTACAGATACACTATACGGCGATCAGTCTCATAATATTTACTGTATATTGTCAGAAAAATACTAATGATTCGGTCTCGACTCTGTTTCAGACATTACTCAATAGTTGTTTTCTCAATAATATTTAAATGCTATTATTAGAAAATAAAATAAAATCCGAATATGATAAACATTCGGTCAATTTTTTCTGTTTTTGGGAATCCACTTAGGCCAATGGTACACGTAGTTGCATCCGTGTTTCAGATAATGGAACAAAATGCAAGGAATTGTGTCTTCTATATTACACTTGGTGACAATAAACTGGGCCTTTCGATGCTCCTTGGTACGTCATGAACTAAGGAACACTTTCGTTTTGATGATATCACAATTATTTATTACGGTATTTTGTTTTAAAATACCTCAAAATGCACATTCATTTACGCGACAGAAAGATAATAGAAATCACTTTGCACTCAATTCACAATAAACTACTTTAATTCTTTAGTATACACCGATACACTGTATACTACAATCGCAATTACACAAACAATAATCAATAAATAATTGGTAATTTAGATAAATAATTGATTTTTTAATTCCGTTTTATTCATTAAATAAACAACTCCGATTTTAACTGGTTACCACAACCAGCTGCTTATGGTTACCGTAGGTACTTTCCTGTAGATTCGAGTGAAACAATGCGAAAATTTAAATTGGTGCACAAATCTATAATGAATGGATCATCTTAATAAGTGAAATCTGTGAGGGTCTGTTATTGCCAAGGACATTATCCACATTCCTGTCAAGAAATGGTCCAAATCGTTTTAAATCGCGTTGACCATTCGCCAGAATGAAAACTTTGTTTACCTTACTAATTAATTTCAAAAAAGGTGTATGATTAAATCAATTGTATATATTACATATGACTTTAATAAAATTATAATTACACCATAACAGAAACTTCAAACGAATTAATGTATTGAGAGCAAATGAGTACTACAAGTATATGGCAAGTGTATTAAATATATTGCCTTTTTCTTTGTTTCTTTCTTGGATTGTTTTCATCCATGTGAAATCGTCTATTTTTATTTATTTAATAATCAATTTAAGTGTTTTAATTTATTTTAAATTGTTGATATAGGTTAAAACCAGTGCTCTTAAAGTGTGATTTATTAAATTCAACTGAAAAATTAACGAGAATAACAGCAAGACTTCGGATTAAACTTGATGAAATTCACCGGTAAATAATACACACGCAATGGACCAAATAATATAAAAACGGTAGCCGTCAAGTGACCCCCCAGCTACAATTTCACTTCAAAATAAGTAAGTATCTTTTGAGAACTAATCACTGACCACAGACCTAATGTGGTTCAAATTTAATAAACGACTGATTATCAAGAAGCAATAGTTAAGAGACAACGCCACTCTAATTTATTCAATCTTATCTATTCAATCAGTTCCTGAAATAATTTTTTTTTTTTTTTGGATTTTTCGTTTCTTTTGATAAGAGTTTCAAAGAGCGTAGTAACTGATATCGCAAATTCAACACTATTGCAATAGTTACCGAATGAGTAATAACTAAGTGTAAAATACTTCGCTGAGACTAATCTGTTTAAGAGTGTTTGCATTTTATTAAATGAATTAAATAGTTGCTACGATTATATCGTGTATACCAAATAAGAATTAATGAATGACCGTATATAGAAATCCAGCTGTCGTCAAATACGTACAGTTGATACCATAGATGTCTAATGTTCATTGAAAAAATTTCATCAATAACACAACAGATATTTTAAACGTACTCTTATTATGCTGGCAAATAGTCGATAAAGTGTTTATGTTTCTTGTGCACCCGTGTGTATTGCTTAAAATTTTTAATCTCATTCATTGATGACTGATATATTCGCCAATGACGTAATCGTAACATAATTTCAATGTAGAACATACAATTTACTACTAGTTTTATCGGAACTAGATTACCTTCTATTGAAAATGATTTATTGCAATTGGAGGGAAATCAGAGTTAACGTATAGAAAACCACTTGCCGTAAACTCATCACCAAAAAAGTTTATTATTTTATGAATGGCAGAGAAACCGTTTTGTTTTTTTTTTTCTAATTAAGAGTCCACAAACGTTTTCTTATTACTTCCGTTTTCCGTTTGGATTGCATTTTTAAAGAATAAAGTTCAATGGTATGATTACGTTTTGTTTTCGATTTGATTGTTTTACAACTTCCACGGAGTTTAGTGGAGCCTAATAATAATTTATGTCGCATAATTATCGGTCAAAGTTCTAACGTGAAACTGTTGATGTTTAAAATGTTAATGAAGCTTTCGTGTAGCAGTGCGTGTTGTTAGTAGTATTGGACACTTATGGTTTCCTTAAAATAATTTGCTGTATTGTAGCTGATACAAAGTCAAGTACCTTATGGCAAGTGACATTAATTTTGATTTGTTATTGCACTGATGCAATCACATAAACCATTGTGATCGATAGAATATCAATGTAAAGAAAAGAACATCTACCATATGATGGATAACTGTAATCGATGTCATATCCAAGTGCTTGTGCGTGAGAAAATTGTCAACGGTCTTCTAGTTTTTATTGATTCGGTTTTTTTATTTTTCCAATTGGCATTTATTTAATCTGGTTCTCTTCACTTCTATCGATTACAAGATGCATTGTATTGCAATGTCTTTTACCTTCATTGAAATGGGAATAGTTAAAAATTGATTCCAATATACTCGTTATAATTCTAGTTCTGTAACGCATAAATTGATTTCAGTTCTCATTAAATATTAAATTCAGTGAGAAACACATCAATTATTTGCAATTAGCTGGTAATTTAATTAATCATGAAATCATCCAGTATGCTTATCCCTTGAATTGAAAATACAAAAATAAAACACAAAGTATTCTTGAAATTAAAAGAATTTATCATTCGTTGCATTCCATTGGTAATAATTAATACAGTTTGGTTCAGTATAGAACCACCCATTTGGTGGGATTTTCAATGTGGTCTACAGCTAGTAATTAACATTAGAGTCAAATAATTATTAATATCATAAACGGTTTATTAGTTGTTTAATTGTTTTATATTATTTTTAATTCCAGTTGAAAATATAAATGCTACAGTTACGAATAGCAGTCCGAGTAATGTCATCGAAGAATAAGAAAAATACGGCCAAAGGTATAAAAGAGAAATTGACGGTTCAAGGAACTGTTGCACAAGATGGGCCAATTACTGAAGATAAATCAGGAAAGATTGTACTGAAAATATTAGCGAAACCAGGAGCGAAAGAAAACGGCATTACAGATATATCTTCCGAAGGTATTGGAGTTCATATATCAGCTCCACCTGTTGAAGGTGAAGCAAATACAGAATTAATTAAATATCTATCGAAATTATTGGGTCTTAGAAAAAGTGATCTCAGTCTAGATCGCGGTAATCGATCCAGAAATAAAATGGTTACTATAGAAAAAGGGGTAATTACAATTAGCAATGTTACAGAAATGTTGAATAATGAAATTGGAAAATAAATTTTAAATAAAATATACGACTACTTTTCTTCTTATGTGATGTTCTCCTGTTCCAATTACAAAAGTAAAATCCGTAAGTTTTCCGTTTAATGAAAAATTTCAACAACATTGGATGAGTTGTAACAGGCGATCATAAGTACAGGAGGCAAATATCCACTTGAAAGAACAGTATTATCACGATCTGAAAATGTATCAACTAGAAGATTAAGAGACTTGAAAAATCCAAATGTTTCAAAATTGTTGTAGTAATCCGTGTTACGTGGCGGTGCACCAAATTGCATTAGTATTGGTAAGTTTCATCTAAAACTATGAAAACTGGAAGAAAATCAATGAAAATTCAAGTGTCAAGATTTTTGTTGTAATCCTGTTACCTGGCGATATGTAAAATTACATTAATATTAGTAATATCCTCCAACACTTGGTATTTTCAAATGATAATTTATTATTTAGATTTCTCAATTATTTCATAGAAAATATTATATATTATAATGGCATTTTTTTTTTTTTTATAATTTTTACTTTACATTTTATCTATATACAATGAAAGAAAAAAAAAAAACAAATAATGAAGTAATAATTAATATAAAACATATTTGAATTGAACTACTATGTACTTTCTTCTTTATATTCAGATTACAACCTGGCACAATATATAAATCCTATGTATATTTAATAAAACACATTGATCCTGAATGTACTTATATCATCAGCAGCATTAGAATGTTAATTGACTAACATCTCATTTATACAGCATTTCCATTATTATATGTTTCATTTCAATATTTGCAATGCATTTTATAAAATAGCAAAGTGATAAATCATATTACATATTAAAAACAAATTAAAATTTTTTAATTTTCTTACATTAAACTCTGTTATGTGTTACCTAATCCATTTTTAATTACTCTCTACTGATTCTATTATAATTTTCAATTTTTTAATTTAAAATTCATATCAAAAAAATAAACTCTGTTATATTATTGCTATCATACTCTAACTACATAATCGTTGTTTAATAGAAATTTATTCTCTTATTATTGATTAATTAGTTCCATATTTCTTTACTACATAATGAATGTCTCTATATGATATTCCATTTTGTGATAAATTACTGATAATCCATTAATTAAATAAATATATTCTCATCTGTTTAAATTGAGCAAAACTCTTTTTCATTATCTCTCTCTATCTCTCTCACTCCAGTTTATGATAATTAAAACGTTGGTGTTATTTTATGGTTAATATTGGCATTTGATTCGGAAGAACAAATCAGTTATAGAGCTTATGTTTCATCACAATAATTGAATAAATCGAAGCTTCTACACACATCGATTATTTAATCACTATATTTCTTCTACTGTTACATGGACAGACATTTAAAGGCGATTGTTATTATATGCACAATAGAATTAACTGAATTTAAGGAATGTTTAATTCCATTCGTTTCAATAAATTGCTAATAATACATCTCTCTTTCTCTCTCTCTCACTTGTAAGATTGTTTGGACAGATACACCCTAATTCCTAAATTTAGTGGTTAATTGAATTGTTTCACACTTTGCTGTTAGAGTACATCATTTTGATAGCGAACATAAATGACGCTTAATAGCTCAAAATAAGTATCGCGTTGACACGGATGAATCCATAATATTATCTAATTTAATCATAAATAAATTTTAAATTCAATCAAATGATAAAAATTCAATAAAATTGCTACTTCTTAATAATTAGCCCATTCTCATCATTAATTCAATCATAAAAAAAATTAATTTGCCTATATTCAAAAATGAAATATAATATTTTTATTTTTTTTTGTATTTCTAATTCTTCTTCTTCTTCTTTGTCTTTTCTTAAACCATTTTGGCTTGTTCTTTGCCTATACACTGGTACTAGACCAGCATTCTCGCCATCTTTTTGGTGGTCTACCCCTTGTATTTCTAATTAAAAAGTATAAATAACTGTTACCGCTGAACAGAATTTCAATAATATTCTATCAATTTTGTTTAAACTAAATTGGTATTCCACATTAGAATTAACTAAATCATTGATGTACATATAATCAACAATGTAATTGCATATATAAATTAAGATTAGGTAAATACATGTGTAAGTTAAATAATTGTTTTTTTTTTTTGTGAATCATAATTTTTGTTTCGGCATATGCTTATAATCGATCTTAACTCAATTAAGAATAATATTGTATTTTTTTCTTTTACTTTTTTACAAATCCGTTTTTAAATAATCCATAAACTATATTCTTATCCGTAGTATAGGTGGTGGTTTTGATACGTATACGTATTCATTTTTCAGCCGAAAATTTCATTTCGTCCCCATTTATTCAGAGTAAGACGATGAATGGCTGCTTCTTGTTGAACCACCTAATTCACATGTGTTTAATGAATCAGCTACCATTGGAGCGTTTATCAATGCATTACCATAAAGTTCTTCCATTTCCTCTATCTGTTGACTGAATGTCTCTTCCAATTTCTGTACCAAATAGATAAGAAATTACGATTAAATCCACCATCAAATAACAGTAAATTATAATCGTAGAATCGTATAATTCTAAAATCACATTTATATTTACATTAAAATTTCAAAGCAATTAGTCATCAACATCGAGGTATAAAAATTATAGAACAATTATAATAATAAAATATATTAACAAAAATAATTAAAAAAGCAATATAAGAAGACGCCGAATACAAAAAACGAACTTGAGAACATTTACAGCAAAACAAATATAAAATAAAAACCAAATGAGATGTATGAATAATTCATTTGAAATCACACCTTGAAGCATATTACATTGGTTTCTCATCAACAGACTAATACAACACAGGAAAACACACTGACAATTAAAAGATATTTAATACAATTATAATTAACTTTGATAACAAACCTGCAAGACACAGTAGCGTTTGTTATGCGGAAATTTATAATACTTGATAGTCGTTAGGAGGTAGTAGATCATCAATAGCTTTTACCATTTAAAATAAATTTGGATTCATTTTAATAACTTCATCTTTCGTTTGTATATTAAGATTTTATGGTATAACGCAATAAATTTATTGTTTTTTTTTTTTTTTTTGCCCAAATCACCAACAAACTAATAGAATTTTCATTTTCATTTTCGTCAATTTCTAATGCACTATTTATCTGAAGAAATTGATTTGATTTAACCGAATTAAGCAGTATTCATTATTTCGATTATTGTCTTTTTTAATAAAGAAAGAGGGAAAAAGCACTTAATCCATGTTTGTAACAAATTGATACTAAATTCACAGTGTTAAAGGAACGTTAACTTTTAGTTCATAGCCAATAAATATATATACTAAGATGGATTAATTCTAAGAATGGAAGGGGTTTTTGTCTGAGGATAATTTAATCGAATTAGCTGTTTATGCATGGTATTTAGGCAGCAGAATCGCCAGTTATATCGTCAGTTGATTTAGAGGTGCGTCTCTGTTTATCATCTAACACAATTTTATTGTTTTGTAACGATACTCGCGGAATGGAATAGTTGGAAGACACCGTAGTAATACCACTGGATGGAGCACCATGACGTGTATTACCCCACGAAGGTGGTTGCACTACAATTCTATTCAAATTCGTCAACGAATTAGAATTTGCAGTTTGAATCGATGATGATCCAGACGATCTGGAACTAGAGCCACTTAATGAGCCACGATTTATGAAACCCTCCAATAAATTGTTTGGTTTCTTAAGATGAGCCCGAACAGGAATATATCTAGTAGCAGATGGCCCCAGCGAGTGTCTTCCCTGTTTCACATATTCCATATTCTCACTTTCCTCCAAAATTGAATCTGACGACGTATATGGACCATGCCGTTGTTGTACACTTGGGGTATTCGGTACACTACGACTCAAATCTGGTACAGAACCATGCACAGCATTTCGATTAGTATTATGGAGTGTTAGTAGGGTACGGGATCGTGTTATTCCAAAGAATCCACCATGCAACCGAGAATTGCGAGAATTTAATTGTATATTTCTTAAATGAGCTGGCACTTCAAATTCACCATCAAATATAGATCTATCCTCAACAGGCCCATGCTTTATCTCATACTCGTCTACCATATCATTTATCAAGCTATTTACTTTCTGCAAAAATTTTATTACAAATATTAATTTCATTAATTTCTTTTATATAATGTGTTATATATTTATATGCTGATATAGTGATAATGTGTGATCGTGTAATCAGTTTATCTATATATATATATACACATATATATATAATATAGAGTGAGAGATTAGATGAGAGTTATGGCAGTATAATAGAAACGGTAATGTCATCAGTATTTATAAACAGTATGGAATCATTGCGAACGAAATCATTGTGAAATATCGTCGGCTTGGGTGCATATGGGTCTAAGTTTCATATCTACCCCATCACAGATATTGAAGCAGCGAATTCTATGTATAAGAATCACGGTTGTATCAAAAATGGTAACAATCCGTGTGTTCCAAAGAAAGTTACCGCCAAAAATCATAATGGTATATAAGAAGTTTATAAGGAGATATGTCACATTAAAATCTTGGAACGCGATTATCACAAAAATACAAAAAGCCGATTGTGCCCTGATGCATCCGAACCGACGATATAAAATATCGATGTTGTGTTAATTCTTTAAAATGGCATATTCTTATTAATAATTGTTATTATTTTTATATGGCAATGAACAAATTAAATCCGTTACATATTGAAAACGAATTCTTAAATTACCTGTTTACGAGGTAACAATTGGGCTCTCCATTCACGTAATTCCTTCTGTAACGCTTCATCACATTCCCGCAATTTAGCGGTTTCATGTTCTAATAAAGCTTTTCGTTTTTCATTTTGCAGCTGCTCTAATTCTCTGCAATAGACAATATTTTTTTAGTTGCTTAAGTTAAGGATTAAGCAAGATTTTAATATGTTCTTACCTTATCGTTCCTTCAGTAGTAGCCCTTAATTCCTCTAATTGTTTTTGATGTTTTGTCTCGAACCGCAATTGCTCCTGCATATAACGTTTCTTTTCTTGTTCTTGGAACTAGGTAAGAGACACAATGTAAGTAAATCAATGAAATAATTGACAATAACATCAACATACCTTTTTCAATTTCTCGCGTTCAAGTTCAGGATCACCAATAACTGATATACGTAGTGATTCACGGAACATCATGTCACGTGCTTTCCGTTCTACACGTATTCTTTTAGGCAATGCACGCTTTTCGACAGCTTGACGTTTAATCAATTCTTCCTCTTTACGTTGCAGCATTCTATATGATACAAAATATTTTCAATTGTACAAAATTAACATATCAAAATGATGAATTAATATTAATTTTACCGTTTTGCTTGATCTAATTCTTTTTCGTGTCTCACAATCATTTGGTGTCGTTGCATAAAGCAAATTTCTTTCACGTGACGTTTAGCTAGCTGATGCTTCTCATGAATCTGCTTTTCTTCAAGTTCCCAAAGCATCGCTTCTCGTGTTCTCATCGCCTACAATACAAATAAACATTTATTATAGAATATCATATAACACATTTGATAGAAAAATACCCGATTCTTACCGTTTGTCTTTGCTGAAGGAAATTTTTGTCAATTGTCGCCAATCGGTCTCGGTGTTTGTCACTTAATCGTCTTAAAGCTGTATCGTGTACATGAGTTAAGGACAACAAGAATTCACGTTCCTTCTCTTCATGATCTCGATCCATTTCTTGCTTTCGTTTACGGAACTCTTCCTTCCTTCTCTCCTTTGGTTGTAAATCAATTTCTTGTTTCAACAAACGTAGCTCTTGCTTAAGGCTATCACGGAATATTTTAAGTTCCCGTTCTTGATCAGCTCGAATCTTCTTTGATGTTGTGCGCAAATCGATTTCTTGTTGTTGTTCAATTTTCTCGACTTGCTGTTTATGATTTCGCATTAATGTATCACGATCTTGTTCATAAGTACGTTCCAGCATAACTCGTTCCTGATCAAATCGTTTTTCTTGTTGTTCCTTAGCTACTTGTTCCTTAACTTGTAAATCTAAAAATTGTTTCTTTTCTTGTTTCTGCAACATCTTCAATTCTCTCAGTTCTTGTTTACGGAAAATATGATCATCATAGAATCGCCCATTCTCATCATCACCATAAATCACTTTACTAGTGGTGGTGGTCACTTGAACACCGTCAATCTCAAATTTACGTGTTCGTTTTCGAGTCTTCTTTTTCAAATTACGCAAAGCTAAGTCTTCTTTGGCACGTTCAGAGCGTTCAGCTTTAGTACGCCTTACAATTACTTCATCTTCAGGATCGCGACTATCATGACTTGCCGTTGTTGCTATACTTTCAGCATCGCTGCGATCTGTTTTTCGAATAACTGGTGGTGTAGTTGTTGAACGAGAACTGCTTTCACTATAAGATCGTGAATCCATTGAACCAACCGAACTGTCTGGTGATATTTTCTTATTCTCTGATCGAGTTTTCTTGTTATTTACAATGATATTTACATCGTTTTCACGACCTGCATTTACCGATTTTACATATTTACTGTTTCCGTTCGCAGTCACCGGTTTATTTTCTTCAATACGGTTCAATCGATTAGCACCAGATTGTCTATTTTTGTGTGGTGCTTTTGGTTCCTTAACAACACTCAACGATGTATCGGCAACCATTGAAGAATCTTTTACTTTAATCTCTTCACCAACTGTCACAACAGATACATGACTTGTGTCTGCCACCTTTCCATTTATACGATCACTTTCATCGGAACCAGCAAACATTGCTGAATCATCTTCAACATTTACCACAAATACTTCACTTTCATCCAATTTTCTTGCCTTCATCTGTTTACTTATTGGCGTGGATTTATTACCCTGTTTATCACCAGAACACTCCAAACTATCAAGCGATGGGAAATCATCGTCTGTGGAGGATTCATTTAATTGTGTTCGATTTGTTTCGTTTGCCACTATAACCACTTCGTTACCAGAATCAACTAATACTGGATTATCAATCAACACAGGTGGATGGCTAGTGACAACAGTTACTTGATTATTCGTTGACGAAGCCAAACTATTGGATGGATCTGGTATATCTGAATTTATTGTGATCATTGAACTATTTGAATGAGGTGATATTGAAGATGCTGGTCGGGTTAAGTTTATATCATTGTTTGTATAGTTCATAGCTGGTCCAGTAATTGCAACTACAGCCGAAGGTTCTTTATCACCTTCAATTGCGTCATCCTTAATATCATGAATATCAGTCTTATCCCGGTTTACATTAGTTGATACTGGCAAAACTTGATCAGCTCCATTCAATTTCTGTTCCATTGAATCTAATTCAGCAAATGCACTTCCAATTAAATCATCAATTTCCTGTGCACTAATTTCAGCTGCTTCATCATCTTTCGAATTAGCGTCTTCATTATCAGCCACAGTAAGTTGAATTTCATCTTTCGGTTTTATTTGTTCATTGACTTGTGGTTTATCAGATTCATTGCTATTTTCACGTGATATAGATTTAACTGGAGGTGGAGGTGCTGGACCCTTTTCTTTTTTCGGTGCCTAAAATTAAAACATTAATTGTTAGTATTCAATAATAATTCAGCAATTTTAATAATTTTACAGGTGGAGCATGTTTCTTTTCAACTTCCACGGGGGGTTGTTCAATAACTTTTTGACTATCCACTTTAGATTTACTGGCTGGTTCAGCTGCTGGTGCAACCACTTGTTGTTTTTCATCATTAAGATTTGGCGTTGATTCTCTAGATTCAATAGTTTGTTTCGCTGAAGTTGGTGTATCTGGAACTAAATTTAATAACCAAAGTACAAATAAAAACCATTTGTGAAATTAATCAAATACAATGCCTTACGTTTATCGGTATCTTGGCTCTGTAGTGACGACGAATCATCATCCAAGTCGAGAGGATGAGCTGAATTGCGGGGTTCCTAATAGAAACAAACAAACAAATCAAATAATCGTTTTATTTAAAAGAACAAAATAATTAATAATCTTAATTCAAAAGAAAAATAAATCAAAGGTGAATAATTATATCAGTAATCTATTTGGGACTCAGTTAGTTCACAATAAAAGATCAATACAACAAAATAAGTATGTATACCAAACAGTGAAATTAACAATAATTTATGAATAATCAACATAATGATCTAATTATTGTTGAACTAATGAGACAACTTACCAACCCTCTGATATAAACAACGTAACTTTGCTTGTCTCTTTAACTTCTACATATTAATTTTACGTTAATATTCATATTCGGTGCAATTTACACAGAATTTATCAGACATGAGATAATTGTTAGCAGCGTGTAATGAATTACAAATAAAAAATATTTGTGTTAAAGCATTCAATCCAAGTGATAATTAAATTAATATTCTCTTAACATTAGTCATATAGCTGTAAAATATAGAATCAATATAATTACCTCAGTTTCTTCGTCGAGAACTTCTTCTTCCACAACATCAGCCTTGAATTCTAGTAATAAGTCCTTAATCGGTTTCGGATCTAAATTACCACTGATAAACGGTAAATTTAATAACGCATCAGTAGTTGGTCGATTACTCGGATCTTTGACTAATGTTCGTGCCAAAAATTCATTAAAACTTTTCGACCATTTCGACGGTTGTGCTAACTTTGGTGGATCACTTTTTTGAATCTTTAATAACACACGCATCGGTGACATTTCACTATTTGGCGGTTCCATTTGAGCAAATTCTATCAATGTTATGCCTAATGACCAAATATCAACTTTAAAGTCATATGGATTGTCTCGAAATGTTTCGCATAGCACTAATTCTGGTGCCATCCAATATGGTGTTCCAATAAATGTGTCGTGCTTCTGTAGCGTATGTTTATTTTTTGCTGATACTCCAAAATCAGCTAAAAAGTATTCAAAATCAAAAACGTTTTTTTTTTTTTTTGGTTTCAAATATACGAAATTTTGTGCCACACAACGAGAATACACAAGAAAACTTGAATATTCTATTGACTTTTTTATTATGGATTTTTCATATTTACCTAGTTTCACACCTCCATCCATTGTTAACAGTACATTACCGGCCTTCAAGTCTCTATGAATCACTTTATTTTTATGCAAAAAATTCAAACCTATCGTCATGTATTTACAGACATAGGCAATCTGTGGCTCAGTCAATGGCTTCTCTAATTCAACCATAATACTATCTAAGGCACCACCATCACAATACTCGATAAGCATCTAAAATAAACACAAAATAAATAACAATAATTTATCATTCATGTATTTCAACTGATAACCAAATCACTACACATTGGCCCAATCATAAAATCATAATGAATATTGAATTAAATTAATCACAAAATAATTTACCCAAAGTTTGTCATCCAACGAGAATGCTTCATACAGTTCAACGATATTTGTATGTTTTATTTCTGATAATATATCAATTTCCACCATATGATCACCCAAATTTTCTTCATCTTCTAGTGTACACATTTTGGCCGCTGCTAATCGTCCAGTCTCTTTCTGTTGTGCTTTATATACTTTACCGAAAGCACCGTCTCCCAATTCACCAACAATATCCCAAAATTCTTTGGGATCTGTATCCATTCGGATGTTATTATAAATTCGTTTCTTCTTGGCATCACCTCCGCCCAAGTGAAACACTTTCTTTAAATTATTTAAGAACGACATTTTCACCCTCTCTAAGTATAATAATGTGGCAAAACTAAAATGTACATATGAATAATGCACCCGGTATTAATCCAATTACAAAAAAGAAAAGAAAATTTAATACGGATTTTTTTTTTTTTTTAATTTCCGCGATTAGTCTTATTCGTAACAAAACTACACAAATCGGTTTTTTTTTTTTACAGTGATAAATGAAGTTTACTACCAAAACTGCACGATATTATTAAGTTTTATTATTTCTTGTGTATTATATTCACTCTACACTAATATCGCGTTTGGTTTCTTATCGATTATATTACGACACTTAGGTATGAAAAAAAATAATATATAATTATTATTATGTCTCTTTACTTATTTACTTCACTCCAATTGAAAATTTATGAATATTTCACAAAAACATAACATGATAAAACTACATATTTTTGCCATAACAATATTATTCTGATATAATTCCACTCTTCTTTTATTTTGTAAAAAAAAAAAAAAAAAAAAAAAATAAAAATTCACTTATATGCCTCTCTCGTTCTATCACACTTTTGTTGATAATAAAAACACTACATTCCTTTTAAATTGATATCAGATTTTGGTATACTTATATTCAACAAAAATCAACGTATCAATGATATTTATAATTTCAATTTGGTCAACAATTATGATATGTTACGTTTCAATTGAATGACTTTGTTTGCGCCAATAATTGATGGACGATCGTTTTGGATGAGGAACTGTTGTCTACCTAAAATCATCAACATAAAAAAATAGTCCAAGAATTAGATTAATAATTCAAATAAATAGCAACACTTATTCATAAGATAAAAACCTATTAGTCATCTATTTGATATCAAATAATTTTTATCATATTTTAATTGATTATAATTATATTATTTAATTATTATGATTTTAGTGTATTATTCAAAGTGATTTGTGTTTTGCCATTAATAAAAAATGGCAAAACAAATTTTTAATTAACTTCTTTCACTAAATTTACAATAAACGCTTTCGGGGTGGCAATATCCCGTATCTGTTTATTTACTATTTTGGGAACACACAGATTGTCAAACCATATTCAATATTTTACTGCCAATTCTATTATAAACTAGTGAACTTGTATTGAGAGATTCGCTACTATAATCTAAATCACAACTGAATCATACTAATTTTTAGACTGATAGTATAACCAATTACAACACTGAATATGAATATGTGAATCGAAATAATAATAAAATTAAAAAAAAAAAAAAAAAACTTTTGGTCTGAAACATGAACTCGAAAATGAACACCGCATGTTGTTATTCAGCTAATTTCATTTTTATTTAATTTTTTTTTTTTTTTTTTAATTCTGAAACATCTTCCTTTAGCTCTATTGCGCTATATTCAAAACATGTCTCTTTTGTCTTTAATCTCGCGTCTCCTCAGTGTCAGTAGATTTTTTTTTTTTTAAATAGCCATAATTCTAAAAATAATTTACATCTTCAGGTCATACTTCCACACAGTTATATGTACACATTTCATATTATCTAAATGATTTTCTCTTAATGTACACTCTCTATACCACAATCGTCATCAAACGATACACACATTTATGAACATTCTTGATTAGAATTATTCTGCAATCGTTTTTATTTTTATCATAAATCGAGAACAGTGACATTTTATTTTATTTTTAAATTTCTTCATTACAATTGTAATGTTCCACTAACGTCTAATACTTTATCAGAGTATTAATTTTCTCTATAAGCACAATTGAAAGTCCATTTATTCGAAATATTAAAATATTTCAGTTCAACTTCGTATAAGTTAAAACTAGAATATGCCATCCGATTAGCAACCATGAAGTTTATTAGGTAAAACTACAAGCTTTTCAGTACCGTAAATGTTTTCGAGCCGCTAATTAAATTATAAACGCAAATATTTATTTTCATGTATAACACGAATCTCCATTACACATAAGCAGATGTACTCAGAAGCTTTATATGACTTCCATGATAAATGTATTAGGCGAAACGTACATTGTTTTATCCAACAGTTTTGTTTTTGTATACTTCCACTCTATACAATTTAACTATATAGTAAAATTCATTGAATCCATTCATCTTAAATATAATAAAAAAACTTAAATCTTAAACATCATTTCCAGGGAACACACTTAGTTTTTAATTATTTCACATTCAAACTGATATTAAAAAATTTATATTTTCTTTCCTCCTTTAGTCGGAGTCACATTTTTATTTTTTATTTCTTCGATTCATAATTATGATTTTCTATACGTTAATATTTCTTTTTGGTTTGATGCCAAACAGGCAACATGAAAATTTACTCTTACCTGAACAAGTTGTGAAAGTTTTGTCACACAATTGATGCGATCTAAAAGTAATATTTACAGGTATATACCAATAATAAATAAGTTCATAGTATATAATCCAAATGATTGAGTCAGAGAGCGCTGATATAGATATTCGTGTGTGATCTGTTTGGTTTAGCACTACACATTGGGTGAACAGGTATCTTTCTCATTCTCTTAAAATCTTAGCCGCATTCGCATTAAAACATCAATCGAATTGGAACTTTAGTATGTTATTGAATTGTTTTACATTTGTTGTGTTCTTTTTCTTTTTTTTTTCTGTTTTGTTATTCATTTTGTTTCACTTCCAGTCCATGAAATCGGAAGAAAGACTAATGTTATTGAAAGTGCCCAGAATGAAATTTTTAAGACACACTCTTTTCTTTTCCAATGTCCAATAAAGTGTAAGGTGTTTCGTACTTTGTTGCTTTTTTCTCTGCTGGTGTCTCATTTAGATTTGTTTTTATTTTATTTTTATTTTTTTGTTAAAGAAAAAGTAGACAATTACTTATTTAAAATGCGTTCACTGTTATATCTTTAGAGCATATAGATACATATTCTATTCACGTAGACATTATACACATTTATTCTGCACATTTATTTATTTTAACAAGTTTCATCTGTTACCAATAATATAAAAGAAATCAAAACTAATTAATTTACCAACAAAAAAATTTCTATCGGTTTGCATATTATTAACTCTGATACGATGATCTAGTCCACTTAGATGTTTAACATCTTAAATGCTTCTTTCTATCAAGTTTTCTCTCTCAATTTGTTTTTTTGTATTCCAATAATTACACTGAGTCAGAACTTTATCGAATACCGTGAATAATCGAGGAACACTATAAAACACTGATTTATACTTCAGCCAGAAGACACACACGAACAACTGAGTAGAATTAAAATTTTTATTTTTTTTCTTTTTTCCGAAAACAAAATACTGATAAGATAATAATCCAAAAAAAAAAAAACTTTCGCTTATGTCTTACGTTTCTTTCCTTTGAATCAACTTTTGCTGTTTATTGATATGATATTTTATCATTTATTTTCTTTTGTACTTTGCGAATCGCTGTTGTACACACTCAACTTTGTACCAATCATAATCATTTTCAAATGAAACCGTTTTATTTGATGATATCGCGACTAGTCAACACTATTTCATTGGAATGCATCTCTTTCACTTAAAACGATTTGTATTGGAATTTATCATTTATCATAATATTTAAGTTGTACGCTAAAACTAAAACCGACCACCTTAAATCCACGACACACTTCTTATGTATATACATATTACGATCCACTCTTATCATTCAAGTCAATGACTGGTTCCAATAAGTTTTTCTTTTTATGTTTTCATTTATATAACTATTTCAAGATTTTCTTCACCATCGACTTTATACAACTACACAGTTTTCCAATTCATTGACAACGCACGATGATTTTAATTCCGTTCTTAAATTGCTTGTTAAATTGTCTATTCAAAGTATATTGTTAATTGCCACCCAAAACAGATTTATGTAACGCATCATTGATAAACAAATAACTCTCTAATCTAATACTAACAGATATTTTTTTTTCTTTTATTTAAGTAATTCCAGAGATCTGATTTGATTTTATCAATACCGACGGACAATAAAAACTAAATATTTCTGTTGGAAACATAAAACATAGAGAATTCACTTTAATTAACTGTAATCATTAGATTGTTACCTTAAAAATTTTCAAATTAACTACTGTAGTGGCAAACGATTCACTTATACATAAGTGACTGTGACAAAACTCTCTATCGATATAAAATGAGAGACTTAAATAATATTAATTCCATTTTTAACCCGTTTACCTTTCGGAATAATATCAAATACACAATGAAGTTAGTTATCGGTTTTTGGTTTATTATAAATAAAAATTAAATATACAATTTCAATGTCGACCTCTAATTTTTACATAATAAAATTCGTTGTAAATTAGCAATAGTGAAAACTTTAGACCAATTGAGTTAGTAGCTTAGAATTTATTGGAATGTTAGTCAGCCACCAAGACAACTTTGAATATTCTTAGTTACAGATAGAATAGTGAGATACATCTCACACCTTGGCGTGGCCCCCATTAGTTTATCCACTAGCTGAGCTATTAAACAATCAATTGAATGATTTATACACTTCATCTATTCAACAGACGCCTTAATTAAAAATTTATACTGTTATATCTGTGTATTGTTAAATAATAAATTTTCTATAAAATACTGACCATATCCAGTGTATTTTCTACCTGTTCATAACTATTAAAAATTTTCCCCAAAATCATTTAAACATAATACAATATTCTAATTTAAAACCATTTTACTCATAGAACATCAGATTCTATTCTACCTGGTCGACCAGATACAAGGAATTAATGTAAATAAAATACCGCACCCCGCGAAACATTCAAATTGAAAAATAAATTCATTCATACTTCAATAGAACACAGTACAGTGGAAAAAAAAAACCTTTGCATATTTTAATGATTACAAAATGATGGACTTCATGAACGAATATGTAGTGTTACTTATGATATAATAGAATGCTTTATATTTAATGTTCTTTTTGTATTAAAACTATTATAGCGTTTGTTTAGTTAGCGTAGCATTTCTATTTTATACACGGAACTTACAGTTGTATTGATTGCATTAATTTTTATTCTTGAAATACCAAAATATATAGAGAATATAATAACTGGCTAATGCCAAATGCACATTAGACTTAAAGTTTGTTCAACATTTCATTATAATTGTGAACGGACAAATGGTGTTTGCTTCATATCACAGGCAAAACAGAGTTAAGAGACCAGAATAAGAATAAGAATATGGGTTGTGGTGCAAACCACGCTCTTATGTGTGAAAGCCAATGCCACAGAGCGTATTAGATTCGGTTGCATCCACGCTAAGTGTATAGCATTTGAGATCATAACGATTCTGGTACCATATGAGAATATGGTGAGTCTAATGACGATATTCTCTATTACAATTTTTACATGTAGACATGTTTACCATCAATTCATTCGTCCTAAGCAGTTGAGACGTAATAATTAACAGTGGTTTTTTTATTTAATAAAATCAGACTTACCTAAATGATGATGATTTATCGGTGATTCCATTAAGTTCCGGCTGCAATTTACTAATTTCCTCCAATTATTTGACGTGTAGCCAAGTGGATAGAAACGAATAACGATGATGTTATTTGACGAATTACACTCAACTTATTTCTGTATTATATCTATTCCTTCGTTCGTTTCAAATTTTCTTATTACATTTGGCTTTTGCGTTTTGATTATTATTTACTTTATATTTCTTAATGTTTGATGTTGTTTAATAAGTGATTCAATCTTTTGCCCTGAATAACAGAGAAGATATTTATTCTCTACACTCTTCTCCTTCTCATTCTTATTCCAAAAATAAAAAATCATTAAGATAATTGATTGATAAATTATTGGAATAATATGAATGTATCGGTGCCTCTATTGTGCAATTATGAAATTATTATGCTGCCACAGAATACCAGCAGCGTAGTAACAATGGGAAAAATATTTTTGTAGCAACATAAACGATGACTCGCTCTTGGTAAATAATCAGCTTATATGTCCAAAAAAAAAAAAACTTACACACTCAATTCATGTACAAGAGTTAAGTAATTAACACCGAAAACTACAACTATCTTTTTCTTTTTTTCATTGGACAGCTAATTTATGTTGACTGGGATACAACCGGGAGCTCGATGAACTTATAGAATCCAGTTAATTTCAACACAATCACTATAAATTTTTTCTGACCGATTTTTAGTCCCTCTTCCATGAACTCTTTATATTTGCTTGCTGTTTCCCATTAAATGCTTACCGACTTGGGACCATATATATTTTTTTTTTTTTAATATTCAATTTTTATACAGTTCGCTATTACGGATATTGTATTATTGTGGTCACCACTTGTTTTTCTAGCTTCCATACAGAAGAGAAATATATTAAAAAGAAATATTAAAATCTGTAATGCTGTCTGTTTGGTATCCAAATCACTTGCCACACTCAGAATGCATGAATGGAAAAATAACGCCAAATAAGATCACTTTGAATCGCTGTTGATTCCACAGATGCACAAGTTCTTTTATAAACACCGTAATCCTTGATCACTATGGATCAAATTTTGCTAATTCAATTACAAATTACTTAAATAAATGAATTAAATTGAAGAAAATAATTTTTAGAAAAATGTTTTTGGAGTTAAATCTGTTCTTGTATATTTGGTAATTGGCAATATGTACCGTTTATGAGGATTCGTACATTATTTTTAGATAGTTTAATAGACATTCGTACTCTCTAGTCAGTTTGAGGTGCAACGTAGCCTAAATGATAATTAATTAGTACCAGCATGTCCACGCCTTGTCAATGTCACGGTACATTTGGGGCGATTTTGTACCAGCTGGAATGTTATACGTCAGAAAATGACACCAGAGCGCAACTCAAGTCTCTCACAATACAACCAGCTGCTTTGAAAAGGATCGCCGATAGAAGTAATTTTGGTGACCGTGCATAAATTGTAAAATGTGGTTTTCAGATTCTGACCGAATAATCGGATGAATTCTGAGATCCTTTCACATTTTGCTCAAATCTCATGTAAATTAACTATGTCTAGATGGCACTCTCGCTCTCCTGGACACAAAATTTCATTGCAAAATGGCTAAATATTGAAACGGTCGTTCCAAGTCTGGCGTACATATTCATGTGACAGCGATATCGTATGCAAATTTAGTATGCATTTCGAAATCGGAGGCGGTGGAAAGCAACTTGATTGCAAACATTCATAAGGGTGTACAAATTAGGTCATTGTTCGTCGAATATTACATTTTAATTATCAAAAACAAACTTCAATGTCGCTAATATGATAATTTCGTTTAGGATAAGAAAATTTACCATTTCTTTGATGAAATTCTTACGAGCAGCCTCCTCTCATCTCCTTGCTCAGACTTGGATCTACCATTAGATCGCAACCCAACTATGACGTCGTCATACTGGGCAGTAGACTCAATCCCCCTATACAAAATATTGCGTGCACCATTGATGTCACGCTTCCACACCACTATACAATTTTTGCAAAATTGATAGCGGTGTTTGTTTTTCTGTGTAACACAGACACCGTGACATCTGGCGCACTCAATCGTCGTTCGATGTTCGTTGACCATCTCAACATCGAATCTCCGCTTAAAAGCTCTAATTAGCTCTTGGTTCGGCAAATATTGATGCCGATATTGCACACCTTGTGTCAAGTTCCCGTCGCCGAAAAAAAATTTTTTCTTTAGAACGTGTTCACAAGGTTATCCAAGGCAGAGCGTTTACATATTTGGGCATCAAATCTCTTTCGAGTTTGTGTCCTACTGCCGTATACTTTTTGGCGAAAATTAAAAAGCTTCAGAGAGACTCTCGTGAAGGCTTTATAATCTTTCCCAATACGGCGCGAATACNATTTTTTCTTTAGAACGTGTTCACAAGGTTATCCAAGGCA
>JXOR01000579.1:0-107555 GCA_001014335.1 Coboldia fuscipes
GGAAAATGAGAAACATGCAATTGAATTTGAAAGGAATATTAAATCAGAAGAAAAACCAGCAGCTAGTAGTAATAATTTATGCTTGCCTACTGAAAGTAATATATCAGATGAGGCACAGGAAGCAACAATTGCAGCAGAAACTGTAATCGATTTGCAACAAGAATCTATTAATGATCAACAAGTATCCGACAATTCTGAAGTAAAAAATGAAGATTTTGTTGATGATGGTGTTGATAATGAATCTATGGCTTCATCTGGAGGAAATGATTTCACTCCAATCTCTCCCGAAACTTTTAGTAGTAGTGAAAATATTAATGAAGATCATAACAATGGAGAAGAAATCATGAATGAGTTTTTACCAATTCCTACTGAATCACAATTCGTGAAGGAAGAAGTCGATATCGATTCGGTTAAATTGGAATGTGAAAGCAACAATGCACAATCAACTTCCGAACCGACAAGCGAAATAGTTAATTTACCAGAGATTGGAGATGTGAAAGAGGAAAAGAATATTGAAGTTAAATCGATCATTGAAACGAATACAGAGGCTGCTAAAGCTCTCGAAACAGTCAATCCTGTTATAGAAGAGATACCAGTCGAAATACCAGAAAAGAAAAAGGAGTCAAAATCATCTACTTTGAACTTGAGCTTTGATTACGATGGTTCTGAGCCGGCGAATGTGAGTGATATAAAACAATTACTCTCTAGCGCTGGAGCCATCGCAAATAAGACCCGTGGAAAAGCAGATAAGCGGAGTGAAAATATCACTCCAGAAAAAACTCCTCCATCTGGGCGAAAACGAGGCGGTCGAAAAGCGCGTGGAATGGATGTGGACACAAGCTTGATAATCGGAGAGTCTAGTGAATCAGCTCCACCGGTGCGTCAATCTCGGCGAATAGCACAGTTGAAAATAAAAGAAGAAGCAGAGCGACGTCAAATGGAGGAAATAGCTTTGAAGAAGTTGAAGGAGGAATCGGAGAAAAAGAAGAAACCTATGAAGGAAGAGGAAGAAGAGAAGATGGAATCTGCAGATGATGACGATGAGGATGATGATTATAGTGATGGTGAAGACAAAAAGAGGAAGAAGAAACGAGGAAAAGAAAAGAAAAAGGGTAACAAAGATCGTCCTTGGCAATCGACATCGGAAAATGAGTCATCTGATGATAAGGAAGACGAATTTGCTAATTTTGGTATTCGTGGAGAGAGTGAAGATGAAAGGTTACCAGTCGTTGTGAAATCTGATCATGAATTTTCTCCAGAATCAGATTTGGAAGATGAAACACAGGCTGCACCTTTAAAGCGGGCACGAACAGCAAAGAAGGAAACTAAAAGTGACACGGATGCTGAATCTGATGACGGTTTTCCAGATCATGCTTGTCAGAAATGTTCGAAATCTGATCACCCAGAATGGATTTTGTTGTGCGATAAATGTGATAAAGGTTATCATTGTTCTTGTTTGAGTCCAGTGTTATTTGTCATACCTGAAGGAGATTGGTTTTGTCCACCGTGCCAACATGAAATGTTAATAGATAATTTACAAAATCATTTAGGAGTATTAGACGAAATGCTGAAGCAAAAGGAAATTGAAGAGAATCGTTTGAAACGAATGAGCTACACCAATGTTACTGTTGCTAATGTAATTGACGATGATCGAGTGAGAAAAACATGCGTTGATGATGTTAAAAGCAATAAATTGAACGAATTGATAAGTGAAGAGGAGAGCAATTCAAGTGAAGCAACTGATTCAGATGATTCCGATGCTCCTATTTATAAACTTCGTAGACGCAAACGGGCTGTTGTAAGTTATCGATTTAATGATTATGATGACATGATTGACTCTGCCATAAAGCGTGATATGGGTGAGGTGAAAGGCGCTGGTAACTTAGGACGTGGTAAAGATATATCAACGATTATTGAAGCGGAATCAGGAGGTCGAAATCTGAATGCAAGTTGGACTAAATCTGATAGTGAGAGTAGCTTAGATGATGATGATGTTGAGAAATCTAAGGGAACAAATAAAAAACGGAGAATTTCCAATAGTGATTCTGAACCGTTTGCTCCGAAGAATCGATCCATTTCTAAAAAGAAAAAGGCTAGGAAATTAAACTGTTTAGATAGCACAAGTTCTGATGATGACGAATCAGACGAAGATTTTAAAACTAGCTCGATATCAGAAGACGAAGAAGAAGAAGCTGAAAATTTCTCTGCTTCTAGTGGTAGTGATGGATCGTTCGAGCTGGAAATCTCACGTAAGAGAAATAAGAAGGGTTTGAGTCGTAAATGTCGACCGGTGCGAAGTCGTAAAAAGCGATTCGAAGCAGCTTTTATAAATGATAATAGTGATGATGATTCAGATAATGAGCCATTAATTAAGAAGCGTAAAATTAAAGAAGATTCAGATTTTGATGAATTTGATGATGATATTAGTGATGACGAGGAAGAATTGGAAGATCTGGATAGCGAAGATTTATGTGACGATACAGAAACAGATAGTGGCAGTGATGGTGGTTGGGGTCGTAAAAAAAAGAAATCAGCCAAGAAAGCAGCTTCAAAACCGAGTTTCCCAAGACCTCCTGTCGCCAAGAAGAAGGTTAAAAAATTGGAAGATGACGAGAGAGCGTTCCGCGTTGGCAAAGTTAAATTGAATCCGAGTCTTGATTCAGACGATGAAGCAGGCAGCTCGACTAAGGGCCGTCGAACGCGGGGCAAAAAATTAACATATATTATGGATGAATTTGATAGTTCGGACGATGGCATTAAACCAGGTGTTCGTCGACCAGACACACCTCCGGAAGAACGAGAGCAATTCATAAAGAAACAGGAGGAGATAAAACGGATGCTAGTGGAAAAAAATTTAGCTGCAGCTAAAGCATTGGCTGTTCCTAAAATGGATATTATACCTGAATTGCCCCGCGATCGTGAGTCACCAACAGCAATTCTACCCCCTGTTCCGATATCAACTGAGAGTGACAATTTATCAACAATTCCACTTCAAATAATACAGACTGCAAAAGCATTGGATTATGATTACAATCCAAAGATTCAGAATAAAGATATAATTTCACCGAGTCCTGAGCTTCCGGCAAATTTGTTGCTAGAAGACAAATTACCAGAACCAATATTGGAGCATAATACTGTCGTTGTACAAAAACCAATAGTTGAACCGAAAAAGAGGTCTAGAAAACCGAAGGCAGTAGCTCAATCTATTCCAGAAAAAAAATTACATGAGAATGTTCCAGTAATCACTCAGGTGCAGTCACACACTCATCCATCCGGAATAATTCGACACACATCACCGGGTGTAATATTACCAATTAAACCAGCAGGACAATCAGTAATATCTCATGGATCATCAGTGGATCCAATTCAACCTCATCTTGTAGGTAGTCAATTAGAACCACCCGTAATATCGCGTCCACCAGTGTTAATGACTGCATCGGAAGCAGCATCACCTTCTATACCACATACATTGAGATTACCAACCATAGGTGGTGAATTAATGGCAAATCCCTTCATTCATTCAAATCCACCTAAAACACAGACTGTAATTAGTCCTTCCTTACCAATACCAACGCCTGTTATTAATCAGCCACAAGAAGTTGAGACTAAAAAACGTACCAGACGCAAGAAGGTGACTCCAGTAAAAGAGAAACCGGTGGAAGCTGCACCCGTAACATCTGCTGCCGAACGGGGACCAAATACTATGTTGGCAGAACGTTTGAGTATGCCGCTTCAAGATACAAGAGCGCCACCAAATCTAACAATGACGGGATCATCACAATTGTATACTTCACGACCAGCAAGTGGTACTCCTACAGCCTCCGTAATAACAAGATTACCACAACAAGTTTTACATCAAAGAGCATCGGTTCCACCTCATTATATAACTCAGTCAGGTAATAAATAATAATTAATTTATTTGCGAATATTTCTTTAAATTAATAATTTATTTATTTATTATTAATGCAGGTTTGCCACCAGGCCCACCTAGATTTTATGCTTCCACTCAACCAAATCAAGCAAGTCTTGCATCATCGATTCGATCATCACCGTTTCAATCTTCTGCACATTCTTCGCCAGCGCTCACAAGTGCGATGTCAATGAATGGTCAACCGTATGGTTTACATACGGCGGCTGATTTACATGGACGACCAGGCGCCGGAGTTCCACAAAGCCTTTATAGGTAAGCAATGAGAAATTATCCTCTTTTATTATACTTGGTAATAAATCATTTTATATAATTCATTTAAGATTCGGTATTCGTCCAAGTCCTGGATCTGGAATTTACGGGAATCATCCTTCATTGAATTATGTTAGAGGTCCTTCACAAATGACTAGAATGCTTCAATCTCTTGATCCACGGCATCCATCACAAGAATATAGTGGTATGATCTAAATAATTTTAATTTATTGGTTACAATTCAAGCTTTGATTAACTTAATGTCATATCTTCAGTTTCGTATCCAGGTGGCCCATTTTCATCATTCTACGCTCCATCACAACTGTTGCCTCCGTCCACTTCGATTCCTACACAACCTCCAAATACACGTGGTTTACCACCAGCCAGTACATTTCAACAGTTCGATAACATTAGAAATACACCACCTCCAAATGCAACCGATTCATTAGCTGCCATTTATCAGCCAAATACTGCAACTGATGACGACCATGGACCATCGACTAATGAAGGTCCACCAGCTGGCGGTAGTACAAGTGAGTTTAGTGGTTTGGTAAGTTACTTTAGTTCACAGCAAGATGATTTAGAAACGTAAACTAGTATAGATTAATTTATTTAGGATGAAACTTTTTCAAATATAATTCTTACACTTGGTAGTAGTAATTTAATAGATTCACCAACAATGATAAACGATTGTTTAGGTGTTGATAATGAAGACGATGATTATGGATTAGATTTTTTATTTAATGTATAAATA
This sequence comes from Coboldia fuscipes, assembly GCA_001014335.1. Classification (NCBI taxonomy): domain Eukaryota; kingdom Metazoa; phylum Arthropoda; class Insecta; order Diptera; family Scatopsidae; genus Coboldia; species Coboldia fuscipes. Next base: position 4,935 of record JXOR01000579.1, read on the forward strand.
ACTTGGATAAGTTATTGTAATAATCAAAATGAATAGCAAATGGATTGATAAATGATGTAAATACAGTTTAACTATTTATTTCGATTGAGGAACTTGGTAAAATAGAAACGTTTAAATACGAAAATTTATTAATAACATAAAATTGCCTTCGATTGAATTAATTTTTGAATTGGATGGATATTGATCCCAAGGATGTCCGTCAAAATTTTGAGGCAAAATACCATAATAGAGCATTACATTAAATATATTAATCAGAATTAAGAATTAAGTAATTAATAGTGGAGATTAATATTATTAATACAGAACCTTTGTATAAAATTAAAAATCAAATGTACCTACAAAATAAACACTGGAATATGTATAATGTTAATGTTTAGTTAAATCCAATAATGTTGATGATTTTCCAAGAGTGTTTCTTAAAATATCATCATAATTAAGCTAATTTAACACCGTTATGAATGGTAACATCACATGTACACAGAAGTATTGACAGCTCCAGGAATTTAAGTTTAGTGTATAGAAATGATTACAAATATAATTTTAACATATACATATATTTTAATAATTAGAAAGAAAAAAAGAAAATTGAAATTAATAATTAACTTTTTTAATAAAAACTTTATTTTATTATCATTAAAATCGGTGAAAATGAATAAAGTGAAAAAATTGTTCTTTTCTGTTTTCATTGAACTATTAGAATTTAGTTATGAATAGAATTTATGTACAGAGAATTGATACAGAATATATTAAATTCGGAAAAAGCACAATTATGGTATAAAACATTATTTATGTAATTATGAATAAAAATCATATCTAAACTATAATCAGAAAATTTTGATTACCATAATATCGGATTTTATTTTTTATTTTATTTAAATTGTTTAATAGAGACAACTATAATAACTAAATACCAAACATTGTTTTATTTTCACTTTAAATGGAATTGAAATTCCACCTGAAAGGTAATATCTAACTGTCAATAAAATATTATAGCGGATAGGTGCATTCAAATGAAATGAAAGGCTAAACATTGTTCAGTCTAAGTATGGATAATATTGTGTGCACCTCTAACAAAGTCATACCAACATAGTTTATAGCAAATTAACAGTGTACCGTCGTTTCTTAATTGATCAGATTTCGCTGTTTAGATTCCAAGCATTCAGTTGTTTCTTGTGTTTGGATTTGGTATTTATCCAGTACACGTCGATATCGTGGAGTTTGGTTGTACCCAAGCTAGTATGAATACAGTTTCCGATCGATGAAATGAAATACAAGAACTCATTCCTATTACATAATTATCCATAATTTGCGTTTATTTCTGCACAGCCTGTGGTGATGGTGGTGCTGGATTTTACAATAAATTCCATCCGATCTGGTGTGCTTTTCTATTGGCACTGTTGGATTTCTACTATCCAATCGATTGGCATAGAACGGATTCGATAAATTCATTGCTATGGTACGCAATTTATATGAAATCTCGATGGTTTATTTTTTATTTATTTAGCATTTTTACAATACCGCTATTCAAAACATGCAAAACAACTTAACAGTCAACTTACTAGTTATTAGTTTGGTCTCTTTTGCCTTAACATTTTTAACGTAATTATTCTTTCATGCATGTGGGCCAACATGAAACAAATAACAATTGCTAGATAATTTGTACAGCATTTAACAATTAAATTGTTCCGTAAGAATATCCATAAAATGCAATGATTAAGCAGTTGCATATTTGGGCACCGTACCCAATATGTAAACAACTATATTTTAATTTATAAATTCTAGAATAAGAAATTGGGTGATATTTATTTTTAATAAATGAATTTTCATTAGATATTTTGGGATCCAAAATGGTAAAATTCTATTGTGTGTGACACGATTTTTGATCGTCGATCGTCAAGACCCAACTGATTGGATATATTATAATGAAATTCACCTGAAGGCATATTTATAACTGATCAGTTCGTCTTATAAATAATAAATACCGTAAGCATTAAAGGTGTTTGCATACCAAACCGAAAATGATTTAAATTCATTTTAATATAACGTAGATATTGAAATGTTAAGTTTTTTTTTTCATATGCGGAAAATATTTCATTGCTATTTGATCAATTGGGGAATGCGCTTCTTGTTTTCATAAGTTTTGGTATTGAAAATTTACATACTCAGATGACAGTTTATCATAGCAAAAGCGATTCAATTATCAAATCAACGATCGAATAAGGATGACTCATTTTAATGGTATTCTTTTATAATTGGGACAGGTAAGAGAAACAAAAATAAATCTGACTAGAATTATCGATGTGATCATATGAAGGACGACAATACGCAGAACAACTACTGGTTGATGATAACTTGTTTATTCATCTTGGACCCGAATAATATCGATTAAAGTATTATAAATGCAACATTAGTCGTATGGATACAATATTGCATTGATGGCAGTTGAAATTCTTTACCAGACGACTGAGTCTTCGATTTTAAAGGTGTGGAATTTTGAAAATTATTTAATCCATTAATTATTAGCTCTTCGATGTGTAACTGTTATTCAATAGCTGGTGTGTGAGTCTCTTTAGCATTGTATAAAATATCATTGGTATGGACAAAATGAAGATGATGAGGATGATGATCATCATGAATTTTTTGGTACAGAAATGAAAACCGGTTCTACTCTATACTTAACAGAAAAAAATAATTTCTTCACATCTATTTACGAATTATTATATATGAATCATATGTAAACCGGAGAATATATTCACCATAGGTATAAAATGCACAGGTAAGTGATCACACAATCACACCTATCATTTCATTAGCATAAATATTATGTGATGTTTAGTTAATTTTGTCGATGGAACAAATTAATTTTATCTATTAAATTTGTTTAAATAAGAAAAATTCATAATTAATTACCGCTTTTCTGATGTTCATTCAGTAATTAATGTCGGGTTTTTTATTTCAGGAAATTGTTTAGTTAATATTAAATATGAATACATTGAATTTATTTGGTATGGAAATTGATCATACATTCTGATTAACTTTTATTGGAAAATGAATTGGTTGGCAAATGAAACTTATGAATTGCAGTGCCTTTGTAAGACTTCGTGGTTTATGAGTCTTTAAAATAAACTTTGTGTCTCTTTAAAATTAATTCACGTATTATTAACTGAAATATTTTTTTTTAATGGCAACATTATTGGAATCGAATGGTTATACGGATGATCTTACAGTTCATGGAGAAACATGGGAAACAGTGAAAGAGAGTTCAACTACATGGAAAGAAAATTCTTCTTAGATGGAAATTATATGTTTGACGGTACAACAGACATTGGCTGGAATACGGTTTGCCGCTTACTCTACTCTTGCTGTTAAATTTACTAACTTTTTATGTATAGATTTCTTTCACAAATGGATCTGTGTTAAAAGAATCAACATACACATAAGCAAAGTAGTCCAGCTACGAACTAAAAATGTACACCTTACCGTATTAATATTAATTCGTACGACTCACCACACCGTATAGAAGTGGAAGAATATTGGAAAGAAAACAGGTAACCACAAGTGAGTTGACTCCATCGAACATTAAAGTTGCCTCTTTAGATCAGTGAGTCGTTAACCATTGGATAATTAGGTAGCGTGAGTTTAAAATTTTTTAGTTATACATTACAGTCAATTGAAGGATTCATTTTATTAAATGAAAAAGGAAATTAATCACTAAATTTATGAGGCCAATAATTAATTAAAGTATCTTCTTAAGTGATTTTTTACAAAGTTTTAGTTTCGAAGTGTATCAAATTGGATTAAAATTAGCACAGTTCAGTGCCGATTGATATTCGTGTTATATTCCTCTTAAATAGTTGCATTACCGTATGATGCAGTGATCGTTCAATTGAAAAATGCATAGAACTTTCTAAAAAATAAAATAAATTAAGAAACAAATGCGTTTGGCATTAATTAAAATAGAAGTTAATTTAGTGTATTGGCGAATAGTATTAATTTGCAGTAATAAAATCAATTTCTTAATGCGACCAAATAAGCAAATACAGTTCCCCAACATGATCTGTTTGCTTGAAATTAATAATGTTTTAATAGCATTTTAAGTCAATTCAATATCGTTGAGAATAAAATTTCTATTAACAAATATTCAACGTGTTCAGAATACAAGGAAAAATATAATAGAAAATTAATACTTGGAACAGAGATCAAAATTCCATTCAATATAACTCATTCTGACTTCAATTCTTAAAAAAAAATTTCTTAGTTTTACCATATCAGCGGCCATTATTCTTTAAAGAAATCCAAGAAAAAAACAGCAATACTTTTGATTTGGCTGTTCTTTTTCTGTTTTACCTATTTCTGACTAGTGATTACACGCTAATTTCAATGTTACACGTTGAAATTTTTTAACTGATTTTATTTTGAATAATTCGTTATATTACATGAATGGAATTTTAATCAAAGTTATTTTAAATTAAAAATGTGTCTTTAATTTCATATTTTTCTTAGGCGAAACTCTCTATATGATTTAGTTCTTAGCAAACTAAACATGGGACAGAGGGAAAGTTATTAAGTAAAAAAAGGATTTTGAACGAATGAAACTGTTTTTGAATTGTGAAAAGTGTTAATTGAAGAACGAATAACAGGATATAAGTGATTTTGAATCAAACGATAAACGACATTGGATTGGAATAAATTAACACCAAAGACAAATTACAATTGGATTTAATTAAAGTAATTAGGAGTGCTGGAAAACAAAAATTGGTAAGTATTACGTCTAAGCTAATACTATATGAGCTAATAAACTACGACACACAACATAGTTTACAGTAATTATTTATTAAATTCACAACTTATGCCAGTTTGGTGAACTTAAACATCTAACAGTGTTTCATAATCTATCATTTTTATTTAATGGTAAAATAACAACGACTATAACTTGATCATTACAATTTGCGGCAATTTTTGTTTCTCTAAATACACGTAATTATGCATAAAAGAGCTTTAAGCGAATTGAAAACACTTTACCTTGTGCTTGAATGCGCAATGTGTTAACTACTTTGATATTTAAATGTGAATGGACCAAACGTTTTGTTTGAAAATTCTCAGTGGCGAATGAATCAGACGAATACAAATAAACTATAAAATAAATATTAATTGTAAAATATGTGGGAGCCTCGCCCTTACCAATTATTTTTAGCGACAGTAACATTGACTACCAAAAAAACGATGATCGATATTCCGGCCATCATCAAGATGTTTTCATACAATTGCAATTTGAGTTAACAACGTATGTAATTCTACGATAGAATAATAACCAATTTTTATTTAAATCGAATCGAATGAGTATTACGAAATCCATTGATTCTTTAACGGGTCTCGTAATCGTTTTTTGTTAATTTATTCTATCTGTTTCTTTGACATTTAAGTTATGAAGTAATCGCTAAGAAGTTCAAGTTGTTGTATATTTTTCTCTTAAATACTTCATCTTCAATAACTGTGGACGAAAAATTTTTACGATCAATGATAATTTCATGTTACGTTGTTTATATTTGTTTTTTAAGCAAAACTAAACGAAAAGTTTTGTATTGAATAACGGTGTTAACTCATACGTTGGATTCAAATAAAAGAAATCAAAATGATTCAATCACGTTCTAGTTAAGATTTGAATGAACCAAATGAACAAGATTCAATGACAATGAATTCAATGGAATTAATAATTAATAATTCGAATAGTGATGGAGTAATGAGACAATGTTGTATTTCAGATGAATGATTTTTAAAGGCAACAAAAAAGTTGGAATTATGATCCCGCCATTTATTAAAAGATAGTTTCACTTCAGTTATCAAAATGAAAAAGATCATAATTTTTCAATTATGAATAAAGTTAACGATCATTCAGGAGTGTGGTAATGCACAGGTTCAACTTAAAGCATTATAACCTGTTCTAAGCGGCTCCGTCTTGATATCTCATTGTTGTTTTTTTTTATTTTTTTAAAAAAAGAAGTTCACATAAAAAGGGAGAGATTTTTATTTTGTTAAAGAATTACTAAAGTCTTGTCAGGTATGTGTTACCATTTATCATCATTGCCTGATCATAGTATTACATAGCATGCGTTCCGAATCATATCAGCTCTGTTCTGATGTCTAGAAATATTTCATTGTACAGAAGTTTAACAAAAAACCATATCCATGGTACACTTGATTTCAATCAAATGGAGAACATTGTTTTTTCGTTGGATAGAATTTTCACAAATAATACAATAATCTCTTTTACACCTGCTGAATTTAAAGTATATTCGATACAATTTCAATGCTTTCCCTTTGACACAGAAAAATCGATTTATTTTGGTATGTGAAATCGAATTGGAGACACTTGCTAAACTTACAATGACGAATTTCTTAATCATTTCTCTTTATATGAACGTCATGACTTGAAGCTTAAAGTGAATTTGACATATTTAATTTGGTACAGAATCAGGAATCTCTGTTTATCTGTTTGTATTTATATGATTGACCAACATTCGATGTGTTGGTATAAGTTACAAATCCGGACTATCGTGAAACAGACTGTACAGCATAACTGATACTCCTCTGGTCGCATATGAACAAAATGAAAAATTAGCATACTAATTGTGTGGTCAAAAGAATTTGCGATTATAGAAAGAAACCGTGTTCCATAAAAATTAGCTTGCATATTTACCTATTTCTTATGTTGTTTCTTTCATTTTGTCTTCGGTACGTAGGTACGTCTTTTTTTATTATTTTCTTGTAAAAGAGTTGACTTATTAACTGTAAAAATTCTTCACCTTCATACGTGAAAAACGAGTTCAATATATAAAAGAAAAAAAAATCGCCTGGCTATTGAGATGGCATGATTGTATTTATTTTATTCTATATAAAAGTACATTGGATAAGTTTGAACAGTTGAGACCAGTAAACTGTGGGGAAATACACAGTGAATATAAGTGAAGCTATAAAATACAAGTTGATGTAGTTTTTTTTTTGTTGGTTGTACGACATACCAATATCGAATAGTTTGTGGTATTTCCATTCGTATATAACGTGGCTTTTCTTTTTGATTGAACATTGAATTTTTTACACGTTCCTGCTTTTTTTACTCTTCACTTTATGTTGTCTTGCCATGGTAAAATTTAAAACTGAATTATAAACGAAACACAAGAAATTATAATAGAAGAAAAGAAAAACTATACAAATTCAACACGCATGATATTTTATTGTGAATCTTCTTCGGCAGACCACTTTGAATGGATAGATCATCTTCATTCAACAAAATAAACCTTATTATAACTAAAATACCTGTACTATGTAATACTGTTAGTATACCAAATTATTGAAAATTCAATTTTATATCTTTGATATTGGAGTCGCATCATTTGGAATAATGAATATTACTATTTAACTTATTTCCAATGATGATATTCATATAAACAACAATATTATTGCTTTTATGTTGTATTCAACCAACATTTTTTCCATAATGATTTTCGTTCAAAATCATACACATAAGTAGTATAGAAAGTCTGAGGAGTTTATTTCTATAACATTTTCTTATACGGCGATGATCTTTTTTACTTACCATTTGGTAATAATTACATAAGAAATATCAAAGAAATTTGAATAAGAATAGACCCACAAAATATTAGAAAAGGAAACTGGTTTTCAAAGATCATGGGTAATGATTTGAATCAATCATTTAAATTGTTGTAATTAATTTATCAATTTAATATTGTACCAGCGTATTAGGGTTATCTGAGAATATTTATTATGAATCTACATGAAATCATTAAATTTTGATCATATTTGGCTGGCATACATTATAATAAAGTAATTACTGTTAATGCTCAAACAAAAAACCAATTAATGAGATTATGTACAATGAATTTAGTGCTGTGATTAAGTTGAGATGTCGTGTTGCAAATATTACGTAATTCATCTTGCTAATGTTCAATTCATTTGGATTCTTATATATATTTTTCTTGTAAATTCATTTGACGGTTAACCATTATGATCACAAGAAGCATCAATGATTGCATGGAACCTAAACCTCTTAGTTTGGGTTCGTTAGAGATGGCTGATTATCAATGGTGACGAATCTACCTGTGCACACTATTAATCTTCTCGCGTAATTTTCTCATCATTCAAAAAAGCATTTTGGGAAACCGTTTGATGTTTTGATATTGGTTTTAAAAGCGTAATTTCATGCCCCGCGAACTATATTATGTACCATTTTGAGACTAATATATGAATGTAATGCATAAAAATTTGTGTTTGCCATAATAAATCTAGCAGAACGCATTACAATTTTTATATGTTAATTATGTAGACAATAGTGTTGATGTCGTAATAAGTGTAAAATCATGTGAAACAGAAAAAATAAAATAACAATTTATTATTATGGCAATAGATGTTACAAATGAAAGAAGCTGGTGTACAAACATACTGTACCACTACATGACCGAATTAATTTATTAAATCATCATCAAATGAATTTAATTAAACTGTAATTTAATGTTACTTAAAATTTAATTTCATTTATCACATTTAATTCATTTGTCTCTTTCTTTGCAGAAATATGAAGACGGCAACGGCAGCCGTTATTCTTTGGCTTGCCGTGACTTTGGTGCCCTCTTACTCACAGGTAAGTGTGTGATTAAGACATTTTCATGCAATCACAACTATGTATCATATAATGTCATTCGCATCAATAATTTTTTTTCTTGCTTTATTACAGGATCTCTTTTCATGTCCAAATGGTGAGTTGTTAACATTTTATAACATTAATTTATTGATCAATAATTGATTTCTCTGTGCGCACCCGTAACTAATGAGGAAAACAAGAGTTGTGAAAATTCATAATAGTTTTGTTTTTTCATTAAAAATGAACAGTGATTCCGCGTTACATAAATTAATATTCAATTGCTATATAATTAATTTTAATTTCAAGCCCATGAATACAATACTCAATGTATAGTTCATTTTGTATAGAGACCTACTCAATATTGATTTATGCGTTTTCGATTTGATGTTGATTTGGAACAATTTTTCTATGTTTTAAAATTATTATTTTGGGTCTGAGTGCACACCTGGATTCGAATTTAATATAGAATCAAAGAAAGATAAAATTGTATTTCAGTTATTGGTTTTTAGTTTTTGTAATTCATACAAATGTAGGTGTTCTTATACAGTGTCTCATATTGGGAGTGATTTAAATTCGAATGGATTACCCTTGTAATAAGACTAATGGATACCAAATTTGTGTATAAGTTGAGAGTCCTTGATTCCGGTAACAGCCATTGACTGAATGAAATCTAACGTTTTAATAAACATTGTTGGCACCATTCAATTGTATTCGAGTTGAATTAAATAAAATTAACCTAGAAGAAGAACGGTTTAGTTATAAAAGACCACGTTCACCGTCCTAGCCGATATTTAAACCTGAATGGACACATGAAAATGGAACGATTTAATTTTGTAATTAACGACTAACAACTAGAATATTTAAAATACCATGAACTGGTTTCATAAACCTCTACTTCTCAGATGATGAAAAAAAAAAAAAAAAAAAAAAAATTTTAAACCATATTAATGTGATCCAAGAAATAATTGTAGTTTCTTTAAACCGTTTCTTCACATTCTCAGTTACACCGATGCAATCGAAATATTAAGTCCAGGATGATGATTGTAGAGACTACGACAAATGAGATTCATGTTTGATACCTACAGATAACCGACATTCTAACTGAATTTAATTTATTATCAAAAACGATTTAAATGTAATTAAAAACAACGACGACCACTTGTTGGTATTCTACATTACCTAGTTGGAAATGATGAAACCACTCTGAATTGTTGATTATAATTCTTGATAGATATCTCATTACACTTTTTAATAGAGTACTTTCCATTATAACAAGTGTTTGAATCAAATAATGTTCAACATAAAAACGCGTGTGAAACGAAAATCTATTAAGAGTTTATAGTCAAACATGATAAATAGAGAAAAACAATAATCATATTAGTATCATTCTAATGCAACTTGAATGTTAGCTATTTCATAGTTGTTGACTGTCTCAACCGTTGTTTTATTTTCTTCTTTTCTTTATTTTATTCCATTTGAGAAAGTTGATTTATAGAAATTCTAAAATTTAAAACCTGTGTTAATATTTTCATCTCACGTTACAAAGAATCTCACTGATCAAACCACAGTTTTCTAATAATCATTCTGTTATAATTTTTCTTTTTCGTTATTTTTTCTTCATTTCAAATTGTCTTGATTATGGTTTTTATTTAATAATTTTTTTTTTATTCACTGAATGGTTCAATCACTGAGAATTAAAATAAAACACAAGAAATGAAAAAAATCGAATTGATTGTGACTCATTGGATTGATCATTAACTGGCTTATTAAATCATATGCGGCTCATTATTAAGATCATGCACAGTGTGTGCTCAACATTGTTTGGATCAGTGGTTTATATAGAAAACATAACACTTCTTTTATTTTTTTTTAAGTTCCTAAGTGGAATTGTCTTGTAACGTATAGTTCCAAATTGCGAAAATAAAATTTATAGAATTCAATTTAAAAATATTTCGTTTATTCAGATTGAAACAAATATAAACCAACAACAAATAAAAATTGGAAAGAAAACCAGTTTCAATCATAGAGTCATTGATCTACTATTGAATTAAATAGGTGGTACGTAGTTAAACTCATAATTCAGCCAATTGTATTGAAACTGGTACAGTGGATACAATTCACTTACCAGCATTCTTCTCTTCAAAGTAAGTTTATTTAACTGAGGTAACCAAAAATTAGACTACCAATCCCGTATACTTTAATATGTGGATACCAACTCGTGGACAATAGCATTATGTTGTCAAAATTCTCTTCTTTTTTTTAACAGAATATGCAAACTATTGCGGATTTCATTCAATTCTTCAATGTAGAACAAGTAATGAGGTGGATGAACAAATTTTGTTCTAATTTGTAAAGTGACATAGTGCGAATAATATTGCGACCATCAATTTAAGAAAAGTAAAATAACAAACAATTCTTAAGTCAAGATAATTAAATTAAATGCTCAACCATTGTTCTCTCGGGTAGTTTCATTCTACTTTCTACAGACACTCCTAAATAGGTCAACGTTTAGTTACCAAACTATTTAGCACATTTTGATTATTTGCAATAAACAAATTGGTCAGTCGTAAACGTATGATTCAAGTAATTTATGAAAATGATACCGGTTACCTACATTCTGTATGAATCATTCCTTTGTATTGGTCCATTAGATGGGCTGTGCCGACTCGTATAAATATTTGTCATACGAGAAGAAACTTATCCGGCAAGCCTTTCTCTCTTTCTGGAGAAAATTTTTAATTCATTTATTCTAAGAGTAGAACATAAAATTATTATTTTTTATTAATAATCTTGGTAATGGATACTAAAGTGCAGTTGATTTAAACTTTTCATACATTTAAAAGAATCCTATCACTTATTCTTATATTCCATTCCGCTATAGATTATTTATAAGTTAAATTAACTGTACTCACAATTGCAACGGTTCAGAATTACAAGAATATTATGATAAAAATTATAGCGAAATGAAGTAATAGAATAAACGGCATATACAAGGTCTATACTACAAGAATAGATTGTATTATGTAAATAGTTAATAAAATTTCATTTTGATTCGAAGAGGTTACAGAGAAAACTGTATTAAATTGAAATGCGTTGATTAGATTCAACGTCTACCGTTCAATGTGTAAAACATAAATTGCAATTCTTGATTAGCCTGTGAAGAACAGGTAATAGCGGCTGTTCTTTACAGCCTAATTGAATAGCACATGAGTGCAGTGTCATCGATCAACACTTAGTGTTTATAACTGATTGGTATTTGCGATTTAACTTCTTATCTTGTGTTTTTATGCCATTAGTTTTTATTACATTCTATTCAACGCTTCCACCGGAAAAGAAAATTAATAGTATTTCTTGTAAGGAATAGTGAAGACCAGTATAACAGGTCGTTTAACTTCTGTTCCTCTTAAGGAGTTAAACTTTATTTGGTTTAACGTTAATTCTGTTATTTGTTTTTTATTTCTCTTTTTCATATGATTTCACATTAAGTCTTAAATGGCAAATACAACTGACCATCACTAACTAAATCGTATGAAATTATACAAAATAGAAAAAAAATAAATAACAATTTTGCTCTAAAAGTTTGTTTTCATTGAATTGTTGGCGTGCATAGAATTTCTAACAAATAATAGATGGTTTTCATTGGAAAAATCAGTGATGCATCACCATCACTTTTTCTTGTTTCTCCTTGATAAGGTAATCCAAGTATTAGACTTTCAACAAAAGAAACATTATGAATCGGTTAGATGATATGAGGTGAACCACGTCTGATTAAAACTCTCCATTGCCTCTACTTATTATTATATTTAACTTAATTGTAATTTACCAATTAATATTTATAATCAGTTAGTTAAATAGAAATTCCGTTTGGATTATGATTTTTATGTTGACACGAAATGATGGATTCCAATGAAAATTCAAATTTTGTTTTTAGCGATCAAATTCATGGTGTTTTTCAACAATATTTAAATTTATTCCATCGGTGTTTTCGAATAAACGAAATGTATAAAAAGTGCCTAATTGTTCATATGATTAATTTGGAATTCAGAGAATGGTAAAAACTCTCTTTGGCTGAATGGCAATAAAGATAAAGTTACAAGTGAAAATATGGTAGATAAAAAAGCCTCAAAATAAATTAAAATTATATGAAAAAAATTTAAATTACATAAGCTGTTGTATTGATGAGGTTAAACATCTCATTCATTGATACATAAAATTACAAGTATAAGAGAAATTTTTTGGTCACCGATTCATCAATGATTTTGTCTACTCACAATCTTTAATAAATGTATAATTTACATTTAACTCATTACCGTTTATGTTTGGTTAAACGTTTAAATCGGCTAAAATTGGTATGTGTTTTTTAGTCAAAAGAGTCACCTGAAAAGCATTTAACTCTTGTGTAGTTTAACACATTCTCTTTTGTTTTCACGATATGGCATTTAAAATGACTGCAAGCATTAAGGTGGTTTCTGTAAAATTAAAATGGGGAAATGAAACAAAAAAGAGTAAAGAGTGTTGGTACAGTATAAAAATGAAAAAGAAAAACCAGTTCTAGTAAACGTTACCTGTGCAATTGTGAATCAGACCAACCTTATTTGTGGATTCAGAAAACCATCGTATTTGTACTTCCTCGCATACCATTTATTCAATGCGATTTCATCAATAGCGAAGTGTTTACAAGCCAACACCAATTCAATTAATTGATTGATAATAGCTGGAAATAGAAAATAGTATTTTAAATTATTTTGCACTCGTTTGTCTTGCGATCGCCACAAGACTATCGCAAATAGCACGGATAAATGATAATGATAAACTTAAAGAGATCTCAATTAAATATTATTTTTCTCAATTTCATTTCATTACGTTTTACAAATATTTAAATACCTCGCGACATCAATTCATAAAAATTTCACTGAAACAATGCAACGACAATCCCTCAAAGAACACTGAACGTTTGTCAGACAACTATAGATAATACCTTAAATGCGGTTCTTTTATATTTGATATTAATCAACCGTTTACTTTTTAAAATTTCAGGCTGGGAGTTAAAAGGTCTCAATTGTTACAAATATTTTGGAATTAAGCATTCATGGGAGAAGGCAGCAGAACTCTGCAGAAGGTTCGTATATTAAAATTAAGATACCCCATTTTATTACAATTATTTCTAGGTATAGTGATCGTTAATGTGGCAAAATTGACTATAGTTTAACTAAAAACATAACTGTTGGAATCTCAACTAATTTTACAGTTCAATGTACCTGTGCCATTAAATATTTTAATTACATAATTAATATTCTTGTCAACACCATCCCCGCAATGCATACCATAAAGTGTCACTAATATACTCATGCCTATCAAAAGCTAAAAGTACTACTTATCCAATGCCATATAAGATGTAAAACAAGTGCCTTACTAAGATCTTTCAATTTGGTTTTTGTTTAGTTGGCTTGTACGAATTGCCAATGTGTATTGTCCAACAATTAATGTCGTATGGTAATCATAGTCAATTTTAAGTAACATAACAACCGTTCATTTACCGTAAGAATTGTTGTTATATTAATGTCAAGCAAAATAATAATCATTACAGAATATTCTTCAATTTATTCTCTTACACACTGTTTTTGAATAACCGGATGGATACTGTTGACAATAGCAATTCGATTACCAAATTTAACAACTCAATCAAATGATTCAGTGTTTAATTTAGTGTGTCTTGTTCTTATATTTTTTTTGTTTTATTCAGATATGGAGCTGAATTAGTAGCAGTAAATTCTTACAATGAGAACAATGTAACAATGTCACTGGCCAATGCTGGCGATTCGGGAAAACGTTCATCGAATCGCTATTGGTTAGGTTTGGCATCGTTAGACGATTTACGTACTAATACGTTAGAATCAGCATCTGGTGCACTTGTTTCACAGTATGAAGGTTTCTGGTCACTTTCACAACCGAATCCAGAATCTGGTGAATGTGTTGCAGCCACCCTGAAAACCACAATGCAATCATGGGAGCTTGACACTTGTGAAAGTCTTTTACCATTCATGTGCAAATCACCAGCATGTCCGGTGAATTCTGTGCAATGTGCAAATGGTAAGTGCGTAAATCAAGCATTCAAATGTGACGGACATGATGATTGTGGTGACGGAAGCGACGAATTAGACTGTCCAGCCGCTTGTCATTTCCATATGCAGTCGGGTGGTGATGTAATTGAATCGCCCAGTTATCCACATAAATATGGACCATTAGCGAAATGTAAATGGACTTTGGAAGGACCACAAGGAAGCAATATTGTGCTGCAATTCCAAGAATTCGATACGGAGAAATCATTCGATACTGTTCAAATCTTGGTTGGTGGACGCACTGATGAGAAAGCTGTGTCTTTAGCTACACTTTCTGGTAAATTGGATTTAGCTAATAAGCCCTTCATTACTGCTTCAAACTTCATGATCGTAAAATTCACCTCTGATGGAAGTGTTGAACGTAAGGGGTTCCGTGCTACTTGGAAAACAGAGCCACAAAACTGTGGCGGTCTTATTCAAGCCAGTGCCGAAAGTCAGTTATTGAATAGTCCGGGATATCCAAAACAATATCCTGGCGGTCTAGAATGCCTCTACATGATTGAAGCTCAACCGGGAAGAATAATTTCATTGGAAATCTTAGATCTTGATTTAAATCCAGGAATCGATTATATTCTTATTCGTGATGGTGATAGCCCAAGTAGTCGTCCAGTTGCACGTTTAACTGGTTCAGCAAAGGACAACACAAATACTATAATTTCAACTGGAAACAAATTATACGTATACTTCAAAACTCATTTGGGTGATTCAAGAAAAGGATTTAGTATTCGATATAGTCAGGGATGCCATTCGACAATCGCCGCGGCAAATGGTACATTGGCCTCACCTGCATTTGGTTTAGACGACTATCCAAGTAATCAGGAATGTATATATAAAATCAAGAATCCAACTGGTGGTCCATTGTCTTTGAGATTCGATAAATTTAATGTTCATCAATCAGATTACGTTCAAGTTTTCGACGGATCTTCAACATCAGGTCTTCGTTTACACTCTGGTGATGGTTTCTCCGGAATCACTGTCCCGAAATTGACATTGACCGCCTCATCTGGAGAAATGTTGGTGAAATTCAACACCGATGCTTTACATAATTCCAAAGGGTAAGCATATGTGACACAATTAAAAATGAGTTTATTTAATTTCAAATTTTCCTTTTCAGATGGTCAGCCACATACTCTGCTGATTGTGCTGATTTGAAACCAGGATTTGGGGCATTAGCGTCAAGTCGTGATACCGCTTTCGGAACAACGATTCAATTCACTTGTCCGTTGGGCCAAGAATTTGCAACTGGCAAGAGCAAGATCACTTCAATGTGTTTAAAGGGTGGACAGTGGAGTGTAGATTATATTCCGAATTGTCAAGAAGTGTATTGTGGTCCAGTACCTCAAATCGACAATGGTTTCTCCATTGGATCCACCAATGTGACATATCATGGTGTTGCAATGTACCAGTGTTATGCAGGATTCTCCTTCCCATCAGGTAGTCCAATTGAAAAGATTTCATGTTTAGCTGACGGCCATTGGGAACGTCAACCAGTATGTTTGGCATCTCAATGTACCGCTTTGCCAGAAGTATCACACGCTAATGTTACATTGTTAAATGGTAATGGCAGAAGCTATGGTACTATTGTGAACTATGAATGTGCACCTGGATATATTCGCACTGGACGTCCAGTTTTGATTTGTATGTCAAATGGAACATGGAGTGATGAAGTCCCAAAATGCTCAAGAAAACAGTGCCATATTACACCTGAAATTGAGAATGGATTCATCGTGGATTCAACTAGAGAATATTTCTACGGAGATGAGGCTCGAGTTCAATGTTACAAAGGGTATAAACTCACTGGACAAAATATCATTCGATGCAATGCATCTCAACAATTTGATACTGTTCCAACATGCGAAGATATCAATGAGTGCAGTTCATCACAATGTGATTTGGCTTCAACTGAATGCCTAAATACACAAGGATCATTCTACTGTAAATGTAAAACTGGTTTCGCCCCAACGACTGAATGTCGTCCAGTTGGCGATTTAGGATTATCCAACGGTGGAATACCAGATGATAGTATTGTTGTTTCATCGATTGAGCCAGGATATAGTTCAAATGTAAAATAATGAAATGTTCTCAGTTTTATACTGTATTAATTGTATATTTTTTAGATGGTCCGTTTGAATTCATTGGGTTGGTGTGGGAACTCTAACGAACCTGGATCTAACTGGGTACTAGTTGACTTTAAGGCCCCAACAATCATAAGAGGCTTTAGAACAATGTCTGTAACCCGACCAGACGGAACTGTTGCTTTTTCAAGCGCCGTTCGACTGCAATATACCGACAATTTAACAGATGTCTTCAAAGACTATGCTAATCCTGATGGCACAGCTGTAGAGTTTCGTATTCTTGAACCAACTCTCTCTATATTAAACTTACCAATTCCAATTGAAGCTCGTTACGTACGTTTCCGTATCCAAGATTTTGTTGGTGCTCCATGTCTGCGGCTAGAAGCAATGGGTTGTCTACGATTAGATTGTGTAGATGTCAATGAATGCGCCAAGAATAATGGGGGATGTGATCAAAAGTGTGTAAATTCACCTGGAAGTTATGCTTGCTCATGTAACACAGGGTTCGAATTATACACTGCTAATGGAACTGCCGGAATTTTCCTCGAAAAAACTGAGAATGGTGAACGGGATGGTGATATAGTCCAAAGAAATAAAACATGTGTACCTGTCATGTGTCCCACATTATCTGCTCCAGAAAATGGAAAGCTCTTGACTACTAAAGAGAAACATCATTTCGGAGATGTCATTAGATTCCATTGTGAGTTCGGTTTTGTGATGTCCGGTAGCGCTGCTCTTGTTTGTATGTCCAATGGTCAATGGAATTCAACGGTACCAGAATGTTTATGTAAGTATATATAATCATTTAAAGTTGAAAATTTGTATTAAGTCTTATACGTTTTATTGTTTTAGATGCCAAATGTGTCTCATTACCTGATGATAAACTCGAAGGTTTGATTGTAAATCGTCCAGATACCGAAAGTGTTCTCGTTCCATTCCGAGACAATGTGACATTGACGTGTAATAATGCAGGACGTAAATTGCGTAATACAGCTAGTTCTGGATTCCGTCAATGTGTATACGATCCAAAACCAGGTCTTCCGGACTATTGGCTATCTGGCGTTCAACCGGGTTGTCCACGAGTTGATTGTGGTATTCCAATTCCAACACCTGGAGCTGAATATGGTCAATATGTTGATACCAAATACCAGAGTTCATTCTTCTTTGGCTGCCAAAACACATTCAAATTAGCTGGCCAAACAAATAAGAATGATAATGTAGTACGTTGTCAAGCCAACGGCGTCTGGGATTTCGGTGATTTGAGATGTGAAGGTCCGGTTTGTGAAGATCCCGGTCGTCCCAATGACGGTTTCCAAATGGCCAAGAGTTACGAACAAGGATCTGAAGTTCTCTTTAGTTGTGCACGACCAGGATACATTTTAATTAACCCACGTCCAATTACTTGTATCAGAGAACCGGAATGTAAAGTCATCAAGCCGTTGGGTATAACGTCAGGCAAGATACCTGATTCAGCTATCAATGCCACCACCGAACGTCCAAATTATGAAGCCAGAAATATTCGTTTGAATTCTGTCACTGGATGGTGTGGTAAACAGGAAGCATTCAGTTACGTCAGTGTCGACTTGGGTAAAGTTCATCGTGTTAAGGCAATTCTCGTGAAAGGTATCGTGACAAACGATATAGTTGGTCGTCCAACTGAAATTAGATTTTTCTACAAACAAGCAGAAAACGAAAACTTTGTTGTATATTATCCAAACTTTAATTTGACTATGAGAGATCCAGGAAACTATGGTGAATTAGCTATGATCACTTTACCAAAATTCGTTCAAGCTCGCTTTGTAATCCTTGGAATTGTCAGCTACATGGATAATGCCTGTTTGAAATTCGAATTGATGGGTTGTGAAGAACCACAAGCAGAACCACTACTCGGCTACGATTATGGATATTCCCCATGTGTTGATAATGAACCCCCAATTTTCCAAAATTGTCCTCAACAACCAATCGTTGTTCGACGTGATGAGAAAGGTGGAATATTACCAGTAAACTTCACTGAACCAACCGCTGTCGATAACTCCGGTTCCATTGCCCGATTAGAAGTAAAACCACAAAGTTTCAAAACTCCAATGTACATTTTCCAGGATACCGTTGTGAAGTATGTTGCTTTCGATTATGATGGAAATGTCGCTATTTGTGAAATCAATATTACTGTACCTGATGTAACACCACCATTGTTGAGCTGTCCGTTAAGTTATGTGATAGAGCTCGTTGACAAACAAGACAGTTATTCCGTTAATTTTAATGAAACAAGGAAACGTATCAAAACATCAGATGCTTCTGGTGAAGTTTCTCTTCAATTTATTCCGGATCGATCAACAATTCCAATCGGAGGTTTTGAAAATGTAACAGTCGTAGCAACTGATCGCTACAATAATAAGGCATCTTGTCACTTCCAAGTTTCAGTTCAAGCTACCCCATGTGTAGATTGGGATCTACAGGCTCCAAATAATGGAGCATTAAATTGTATTCCAGGAGATCGTGGAATTCAATGTATTGCTACTTGTAAATCGGGATACCGTTTCACGGACGGAGAGCCAGTAAAAACATTCTCATGTGAAACATCCAAACTGTGGAAACCAACTTCAGTTGTGCCAGATTGTGTCTCAGAGAATACGCAGCAAGCTGACTATCAGGTAACAACTACTGTATCATATCGTGCGAACGGTGCCGTTGCTCAGTCTTGTTTATCTCAATATCAAGACTTGGTGGCTCAACACTATGGAGACCTTAACAAACTGTTATCTCAACGTTGTTCGGCTGTTAACGTGAACATGAATGTGTCAATTATCAAATCCATGGCAAATTTGATGGATGAAAATGTCGTCAATATTGATTATACATTGATCATCATCCCTGCTGTGAGACAGCCTCAACTTTATGAATTATGTGGATCTACTTTGAATCTCATCTTCGACTTAAGTGTGCCATATGCAAGTGCTGTTATTGAACCATTATTAAATGTTTCTAGTATTGGTAATCAGTGTCCTCCACTCAGAGCTCTCCAAAGCAAAATATCTCGTGGATTCACATGTAGCGTAGGAGAAGTATTGAACATGGATACAAATGATGTTCCACGTTGTCTCCATTGTCCAGCAGGTACATTTGCTGGTGAACACCAAAAACAATGTACCTCTTGTCCAAAGGGATTCTATCAAAACCGAGACCGCCAAGGAGCATGTTTACGTTGTCCACCAGGAACTTATACAAAGGAAGATGGATCCAAATCAGTATCGGCTTGCATCCCAGTTTGTGGATATGGTACTTATTCTCCTACTGGTTTAGTTCCATGTTTAGAATGTCCTCGAAATTCATTCTCTAGCGATCCACCAACTGGTGGTTTCAAAGATTGCCAAGCTTGTCCAGCAAATACATTCACATATCAACCAGCTGCCCCAGGAAAGGATTATTGTCGCACAAAATGTCCATCCGGACAATATTCCAAGACTGGATTGGCTCCTTGCTCACCTTGTCCACCGAACTTCTATCAGAACACACCAGGATCAAATACCTGCAGTGAATGTCCAACCAATATGATGACAGAAAGTCCAGGAGCAACTGGCCGAGAGGACTGTAAACCAGTTGCCTGTGGAGACAATGCTTGTCAGCACGGAGGTCTCTGTGTTCCAATGGGTCACAACATTCAATGTTTCTGTCCAGCTGGTTTCTCAGGACGTCGTTGTGAGGTTGATATTGATGAATGTGCCTCTCAGCCATGTACCAACGGTGGAACGTGCACAGATCTTCCGCAAGGATATCGTTGTCAATGTCCACCAGGATTCTCCGGCATTAATTGTCAAGAGGAGAAGAGTGACTGTAAAAATGATACTTGTCCTGCCCGTGCTATGTGTAAAGATGAACCAGGAATTAGCAATTATACATGCCTCTGTCGCAGTGGTTACACTGGTGAAAATTGTGATGTTACTATTGATCCATGCTCGGCCAATGGAAATCCATGCAACAATGGTGCCAGTTGTATTGCTCTTCAACAAGGTCGTTACAAATGTGAATGTGTTCCAGGATGGGACGGCCAAAACTGTGACATCAATACTAATGACTGTGCTGAAAATCCATGTCTTTTAGGTGCAAATTGTACTGATTTGGTTAATGATTTCAGTTGTAGTTGTCCTCCAGGATTCACTGGAAAACGTTGCCAGGAAAAGGTTGATCTTTGTCTATCTGAACCTTGTAAACACGGTACTTGCGTTGATCGATTATTCAGTCAAGAATGTGTTTGTCATCCAGGTTGGACTGGTCCCGCATGTGATCGTAATGAGAATGATTGTATGACAGAGCCATGTCAGAATGGTGGCCAATGTGTTGACTTAACGGATGATTACATGTGTAATTGTGAACCTGGATACACTGGTAAGAATTGTCAACATCCGATTGATGATTGTGTTAGTGAACCATGTCAAAACGGTGCCACATGTATGGATCAACTTGATGGATTCAAATGCATGTGTCGACCTGGCTTTGTTGGTCTTCAGTGCGAAGCTGAAATCGATGAATGTCTCAGTGATCCATGTAATCCAGTCGGAACGGAACAATGTGTTGACATGGATAACAAATACGAATGTATGTGTCGCAACGGATACTCAGGAGATCACTGTGAAACCAACATCGACGATTGTGCTAGTGAGCCATGTAGAAATGGTGGAACTTGTCGTGATCGAGTCGGTTCATATGAGTGTATCTGTCCAGAAGGGTGGATTGGAAATCAATGCGAACAACCATTCGAAATGTGCAGTATGCAACATCCATGCCAAAATGATGCCAAGTGTATTGATCTATTCCAAGACTATTTCTGTGTATGTCCAAGTGGAACTGATGGTAAACAGTGTGAAACTGCGCCAGAAAGATGTATCGGAAATCCATGTATGCACGGAGGTAAATGTCAAGACTTCGGCTCTGGTTTGAATTGTACCTGTCCAAGCGATTTCACTGGAATTGGTTGTCAATATGAATTCGATGCTTGCGAAGCAGGAATATGCCAGAACGGAGCAACCTGTGTTGATAACGGAACAGGATATACTTGTGTCTGTCCAGAAGGGTAAGTGTATATCACATTAATTAAATCAAATGAAATATTATAATATTTTTGTATTTTTGCTTACAGATACACAGGAAAGAATTGTGAAGAGGACATTGTTGATTGCAAAGAAAATTCATGTCCCCCAGGCGCAACTTGCATTGACTTAATCGGTCGATTCCACTGTCAATGTCCATTTAATTTGACTGGAGATGATTGCAGAAAATGTAAGAATTTCTACATGAACTATTTTCACATTAAATGATATTCATATTATTACTATTTTAGCAATCCAAGTTGACTACGATCTTTACTTCAGCGATGCTACTCGATCAACGGCCGCTCAAGTGATTCCAATTGCCACTTCATCAGCTGAAAGCTTAACAATTGGCATGTGGGTTCAATATGCCCAGAAGGATGACTCTGGTATTTTCTACACTTTATACAGTGTTGATTCACCACATGCTCCAACTGGTCGTCGTCTTTTATTGCAAGCACACTCAAGCGGTGTACAAGTTTCACTCTTCTCTGATCTTCAAGATGCATTCCTTTCATTCAAAGAATATGCGACTATCAATGATGGCCAATGGCATCATGTAGCTATCACTTGGGATGGAAGATTAGGTCAATTGATGCTAGTTACAGAAGGTTTGATAGCCAGCAAGGCTGAGTACGGTGGTGGAAGAAAGCTGCCAGAATTGTAAGTGAAGTGAGAGAAAGTTAATTAATTCAATAGCTAACGAAATTGTTCATATATTGTAGTATCTGGGCTGTACTTGGACGACCTCAATCAGATGAGTCTAAATCATCTGCAGCTGTTTCTTATGCTGAGACTGGTTTCCAAGGAAAGATCACAAAGGCTCAAATTTGGGGTCGAGCTCTTGATGTAACATCTGAGATACAAAAACAAGTGCGTGATTGTCGAAGTGAACCAGTCTTATACCGAGGATTAATTCTTAATTGGTCTGGCTTCGAAATTACTTCCGGTGGTGTTGAACGAATTGTACCATCGTCATGTGGACAAAAGGTATGCCCATCCGGCTACTCTGGTTCCAATTGCCAACAAATTGAAGTAGACAAAGAGCCACCAAAATTGGAACACTGTCCAGGTGACCTTTGGGTGATAGCACGTAATGGATCTGCAGTTGTCACTTGGGACGAGCCTCATTTTAGTGATAATGTTGGTGTTGTTAAGATTATTGAACGCAATGGTCATCGTCCAGGACAAACACTTCTCTGGGGTACATACGATATTACATATGTTGCATCTGATGCTGCTGGAAATAGTGCTACTTGCAATTTCAAAGTTTCGCTATTATGTACGTACACTAAGTTATTATGATGTATAAGTTATTTAAATTAATTGTTTTTATTCATTATATTAGCTGAGTTCTGTCCTCCATTGGCCGATCCATTGGGTGGAAGTCAGGTGTGTAAGGATTGGGGTGCTGGAGGTCAATTCAAAGTATGCGAGATTTCATGTCATTCAGGATCTAGATTCTCTGAACCTGTTCCAGAGTTCTACACTTGTGGAGCTGAAGGTTTTTGGCGACCAACCAAGAATCCAACACAACCAATGGTGTATCCATCATGTTCACGTATGATGAAATTTGTATATTCAATTAATAGAAATCGATCCTAATTTTATATCTCTTATAGCGGCCAAACCAGCTCAACGTGTATTCCGTATTAAGATGTTGTTCCCTTCGGATGTTTTATGTAATGAAGCTGGCCAAGGTGTTCTTCGGCAACGAGTAAAGAATGCTGTTAACGCTTTGAATCGTGACTGGAATTTCTGTTCCTACTCCAATGAAGGATCAAGAGAATGCAAAGATCTTAAGATAGACATCAACTGTGATCATTATCGTGGAGGTCTTGGTAATCGTGTCAAACGTGAAACAGAAGAAGAAGGAAGCACTTACGTAATTGATGCAACTGTACCAGTTGAAAAGTAAGTTTTTATAACCCTGTCAGTTAAAAATATATAGTTTGAGAGTTTCGGCTTTAACAAAGTGAAAATTATTATAGCCAATGTGTGAACAATTTCGGTTTATTTTATTATGCTTTGGAATTTGTCTAAAGTGTTTTTTGAAGCTTTTATTGATTGTCCTTTTGAATTGTTTCAAAATAATTTAAATAGAGATGGAAATGTTGGTGATGTCCAAGACGGATATCGTGCCCGACAAGGCAGACAGCAAGGTGGTGATACCTACAATTTGGAGATTTCATTCCCAGCCATTAAGTATGTGTTCGATACTTATTACTTGCTTATTGATAACCGATTGACAAAAACGGTCTATGGAGTATTTCTCAGAACCCATTAATATATCATTTAAAGAATACGGGTACTTCAGTGTTAAGTGGTGGTCATCGACAAAATTGATTGCTTTTCTCTCACTTGTTCTCTCTAATCTATATGTTATGTATAAGAGCATGAAACCTTAACTTTTCAGTTGTATTCAAAAAATTAATTATGCATGCTTTTTACCCATAATGGCATATGCTTTCAAAACAATTATGATTAATATACATATATATATTTATGGATCAATGAAACAATTTTATATGGATTGCTTGCGGTTTATTGCTTGGATTCAAGATTTTAACCATTAATTGTTTTGGAGTTTATTACTGACTTAAACGGTGATATTAATTTTCTTTGATTCGTCTTTTAGTGACCCAATTTTGCATAGTTCTACCGGTGAACGTGCTGATGTACGAACTCTTCTACAAAAATTAATTCTTGAAGATGATCAATTTGCTGTTCAAGATATTTTACCAAACACTGTGCCAGATCCAGCTTCTCTTCAATTATCATCGGAATATGATTGTCCAGTTGGTCAAGTGGTTATGGTCCCAGACTGCGGTGAGCTTAATGATTTTACAACGAATTGATAGATCAAATATTTATTAATTATTTTATTTTAGTTCCATGCGCTTTGGGTACTTTCTACAATGCTGACAACAAGACCTGTACATCATGTCCACAAGGCACTTATCAATCAGAAACTGGTCAAATGAAATGTTCTAAATGTCCAAATATTGCTGGTCGTCCAGGTGTTACAGCTGGTCCAGGTGCTCGTTCTGCTGCTGATTGCAAAGGTAAGAATTGATTAAAATTTATGAGGTACTTGGATTAATATCTGCTTTGCTTTAGAACGTTGTCCTGCTGGTAAATATTTGGATCCAGATTCTGGTCTCTGCAAACCATGTGGCCATGGATTCTATCAACCAGATGAAGGATCATTCTCATGCAAACTTTGCGGTTTGGGACAAACAACCAGATCAGCAGAGGCAATATCTCGTGCAGAATGCAGAGATGAATGTGCTTCTGGTATGCAATTGGGAGCTGATGGCCGTTGCGAACCATGTCCAAAGGGTACATTCAGATCACAAGGTGTACAACCGGCCTGTCAGGCTTGTCCGTTGGGTCGCACTACCTCAAAGGTGGGTGCTACTTCCGTGGAAGAGTGTTCATTACCGGTATGTGCTCCTGGTACATATTTGAATGGAACAATGAATATGTGTATTGAATGTAAGAAGGGTTATTATCAATCAGAATCACAACAAACATCATGTATTGCCTGTCCACCAAATCATAGTACAAAGACAACAGCTGCCACAAGTAAAGCAGAATGTACCAATCCATGTGAAACATTGAGCGAAGGACAGACACATTGTGATCCTAACGCTTATTGTATATTAGTGCCAGAGACATCTGACTTCAAGTGTGAATGTAAACCAGGATTCAATGGCACAGGAATGTTCTGTAATGATTTATGCGACGGATTCTGTGAGAATTCTGGTGTTTGTGTTAAAGATCTCAAGGGTACGCCATCATGTAGATGTGCTGGATCATTCACTGGACCAAAATGTGCCGAACGATCTGAATTCGCTTACATTGCTGGTGGTATCGCTGGTGCTGTAATTTTCTTAATTATTGTTGTACTCATTATTTGGATGATTTGTGCTCGTTCATCACGACCAAAAGATAAGAAGAAGATCTTAACGCCGGCAATTGATCAAACTGGTTCTCAAGTGAACTTCTACTATGGAGCACACACACCATATGCAGAAAGTATTGCTCCATCACATCATAGCACTTATGCTCACTATTACGATGACGAAGAAGACGGCTGGGAGATGCCAAACTTCTATAATGAAACTTATATGAGAGAAGGTAATCATCATTATCATTAAACGATTTTTAAAATGTTTAGTTGTTAATTATATCTCATCTTTTTCATAGGACTTCATGGTGGTAAAGTGAATTCATTAGCCAGGTCCAATGCATCACTATATGGTACTAAAGATGATTTATATGATCGACTGAAACGACACGCTTATACCGGAAAGAAAGGTGAGTAATGGTATTCAACTTAACATAATTGAAATGGATTTGCAATAACGTTGAAATTGATTCTATTATAGAAAAAAGCGACAGTGATAGCGAGGGACATTAAACGAAAGAAATGAAAAATTCATACCATAATTATATTATTTGCATTTAATAAATGCAAGCAATTGATTAATGATATACATAAGTGTAAAGAAGTGCTAGTATATTCAGCTGTTAAGTTATAGATGAATTTAAGTTATAGGTTTTATAAAAGTTACAAGTTACAAGCGATGAGTAAAAAAATATTTTTTAATTCTATCTAAAAGCAAAATAAATTAGGAAAAAGAAGATAACGACGAAAAACTTTGCATCGAAATAGTTGAATTTATAGTAATTATAATTTGTTAATGATTAATATTCATATCTGGTCATTTAATAGTATGATTTGTTATATGAGAAAATAAACGATGTTTAGTAATTTAAATAATGCCACGATAATATTTATGAATTGCTTATGTATTATCGAGCATAGGAACAAAGTAATATTAGAAATTAAGTCTATAATCATATTGTTTAATTGAAAAACATCGAAGAATAGATGAAAACTGACAAAATACTCACCTGACAGTGAACCATTTGTATGCAACAGTGCTTCCATATTGAAGTCTGGTAATATACAACACCCCAACATGAACGAGATTAATCTAATGCTAACGGTTTCAATTACAACGAATACATTAAACAAATTAAGTAATTTATATATTCCATATTCTTTACTATAATCCTTTCTTATTAGTTCGGAAAGAAAATAAAAAAACCTGTGTAAAGTAATTGAAAAATATATGAAAATCATATTGCAAATATTATAATATTTAAAATAAAAGAAAAACATAAAATATTAAAATTATAACATTATTCACATTATTTACCTGCAGCTTAATAAGTTCGACATTGGACCAATTTAACATTCATGACGCGTAACTTTCAATTCTTCCTTTATTAAAATACCCTTTCAATGCATCAAGGAATTCACTGTTGATGTTCTTTATTCTTCATTATTGCTCATTTTTTTTGATTCCATTCTATTGATGGAATTTCTTTCACTCGCCACAATTTATTTAGTTAACCTTCAAGGTTTCACTACTATATAATATCATAACAATACGATACAGTTTACATAAAAATTCAAAATCAACATTTTCGAATGCATCAATGCAAAAGCGAGATTAATTTAAATGCAATCCATCTTCAGTGAATAAAAGTATAAAGTGCGGTAAAAGAAAAGAGGAAAAAAAAAAATAAATTATGAGGATCGAAAATGAATCTGTGCTCTCGCAATCTTAACTTGTCCGTTTTGTTTGAAAACGATCACTGGTACAGTATTCTGATTTAAGCCAATATTTCAGTATGATGCTTACGATGTTTATGCTGTTAATAACGTATGATGCAAAAGAGGAATCGTAGAAAACGTTCAAAGAAAATAATCATCAATCTGTATCATAACAACATCATCTCCGATGTATTGAAAGTACCGGCAAAAATGAATTAACAAGATTTCTTGCAGCCAGCGCAGTAGCGAGTGCAGCAGCTTTAACATCAATTCAACGCAGACACACTCGGCATGTTCAAGATCACTTTCATTTCTTCTGTTCAGTTGCTCACCGATCTTCAAACTAAACGGATTACATTTAAATCGGTCCGATTATTATTTTTAAAATAGAAACGCGATCAATTAAGTAAATTCTCTTTTACCAAGTACAAATTAATAGTGATTGAAATGAATTACGTTGGATAAGATAATCTTGAATATCCTATTGATTAATTTAATACAAATTGAGTATTAAAATGCTGGTATAAATTGTGGAACCGTGCTGTGGTCAATAAGTAATTAGTGAATGGCGGAATGGCCAATATTTAAAGTGGTAAATAAGATGAGAAGAATTCATTTTCTTTTATCGGCCTTAGAAGTGGAAGTAACGACGGTGTAATAATAAAATTGTTCTTCCAGTTTGTCGTCTTACTGTGCAATAAATAATTGCCGAGAATTTAAACGTGAAAATTACTTTGCAACAACAAAAAAAAAATAAACGGCAGAGTAGTAATCTTATATTTAATTGCAATTGGTAGAATGATTTAATAGTAGTGTGTTATGAGTACTATTAAGTGTAGTTTGTGGATTAATATGAATAATATTCGTGTGATTTTACATTGAATTAGATAATCCAAGGAAAAGAAGAAGTGTTAGAATCCATCTATTCTTATTGTGCATAATAGTGATATTCGATTGAATGTGAAGAATTAAAAATTATAGTGAAGAAATTTAAGGGCCACACGATGCCGCTTTTTAATATAAGAAATGTACTTAGGTGTATTCTAGTGTTATTAGTGATTATTAGTGAATTTTCTCAACTAGGATGCAGTGCCGAGAAAAATCAATCAAATAATGGAATACAAGTGCGATCAAAGAGTCACAATAAAAAGCAAATAAACCGACGAGGTCAACGTCTTAAATCCAGTATCAATATATACAACCAAAATGGTAAGAACTAGGTTTACATTTTCCGTTGTTTTTTCTTCGTAATTCTCTATAAAAGATTTTTCATCTCTAGTTTTTCTTATTTCATATTTTTCTTCATCACCATTTCTTGCTACTTAACCATCATTACTTACGTTTGGGGATATAAATGATGAAGAATACTACATTAAATAAATTCTCTTATTTTCATTTTTTATCATTTGAACATAACGCGCTATTTGTTTAAATAAATAAGTTCATCGTCTATGAGAAAACAGATACTAGCCAAATATAAAAGGTATATCTTAAATCTGAGTTGACTCCTGTGGATGTGTATTCTATTATAGTGGATCATACAGTGACATCAGAGGGCCCAGTAGCCACTTTTAAATGCACTCTTATTTATATTGTTCAATTTACTATATGGTTGTGTACGCATCTATTCTTTTTTTTTATTTAAAATGAAACAAAAATGATCTCTATTGGATATTAGTTATTTACCTTCTCAATCTGTGGTCTATCTCATTTATAGCAATGGAATTTCATCAAGTCGATTAATTCCGTGAAAATTTTTATACAAATACATTTGAGACACGGATAACATTTTTTCATCTTATACTCTTTATTCGGTGCATACATCAACTAAATGCATTCAGATAAATGGTTTTCCAATCAATTTCTTAACTGCTTGTAGCTCTGCATGCTTTTGGTATCTGCATCGTTTATTTAGTATCCGTATGATTAAAGAAGACCTTGTGAACCGGCATCTAATGGTTTCCCATTCCAACGCTATCACTGTTCCGGGGGATGGAATGCGTTCAAGTGGATATTATGTATATGAATATTAGTCTACCTTTCTGATGCCCATTATAAATCACATTGTCCAGTCTATCTCTCACACTTCAAATATTGGTAAAATGTTATGGTCAAGATATGTGCCGTCACATCAACGAAAAATAAAATTCTTCTTTTTAGCTGTACCTGTAACAGTGAAAGAGACTCAAAAAACAGATCTAAAAAATTTAATAGAGTTTAATCTTCCGTTTAATATTATTTCCTGGGTTTCTTTTATGAACTTGTTGGATTAGTAATTTCATTGATTTTATATTTGCCTTTTGACCACCAATCACATTAAATTCTGTTGTATTATGAAGACGAATTAGCAACTCAATAGGCATAATTTCAGTCAATTTATGGCCCATCTATTTTATAACTTATATGCCTCCCGTTAGGAACCAGTTCTACATGATACCTTTACATTCATATAAATTATCCAATTAACTGGTATCAAACACCCAATTCGTTTTCTGCATACTTCTATTGTTTTCCACCTTTTTGATAATTAAACATTAAATATTTGGCATTGATTAGTCGCCTTATTGTTTTATCTCTGATCTTTGATTAATTTTTTAAATTTGTTTCTAAGTATATGGCTAAAGTTCTTACATAAAATAATTAATGAGATAAATCTTAATAATTCTATACATTTATGTTAAAGAGAGCAATTAAAAGAACCACATAGAAATCAAATGAAGATCTTCATTGATTTTATTGTTCTTCATATAAACGAGATGTAATATTTTATGATCATGAAACATAATATTGCTGTTACCAATAAGCTCTCCACGTTTTACGTGAAACCTAAAGATGAAAAATAAATTAAATGTCTTATTTTTAATCAGTGTAATATGATCCTTTTAACTTGAACAGTCATATTATGTCATCTAATTCATTCGTTTAATTCGTTTCTACTATTTAAAGTTAAAGACATAAAAATTTCTTAAGTTTTTCATTTCAATTTGTTCCTCTGTTATATTCAAATGGAAAAATATATTCATTTCCGACATTGCAATCCTTATACACTATGTATTAAGTTAAATATACGTTAAACAGAGACATGGAGGCATTTAATCAGATTGAGATAGAGAAAAAATACCTGCATGTCTCACATGTAATTCTATCAGAGATGTCTATTAAATGAGTAGAGCATAGAAAACTAACTAATAATTTAAATTTCAATGATAATATTTAACATAATAAGTGATTTGAATCGATATGGTTTAGATGAAATTCAAGCATATGGAACATGAGCATATAAAATTACTTAATCAATTGATGTCAATTGTTCTCCATCTCTTATCGAAAATGGGAACTCAAGTAATCGCATTGAATATCACCGGTAATTGGAAAATGTTAAATCATATTCATTTGGTGATGATCGGTAAGTTGTGTCAACTGATCATAAACATAAAACTAATAGCTAAAAATAATAAAACCAACATTCACGTCCACCCATAACTGCATACCTTTCTTTGGTATTTTATGTTTATTGATCGACCACACGATCCTGAGCCATCAATTCGAAATGCATTCACCATACAATTCATAAAATTTATTCAATTTTGCAATATTATAGAATTTAAATACAATAAAAATCCATTAAAAATCATGAATCAACATTAAAAAGCCATGCTAATGCACTTATTTTACTAAAGAGCATGAAAATATAAAAATCACTATTTTGTAGACGATCAGAAAATTACATGAACTCATATAATATGATGAGAGAGTATATTAAATTGAATTATTTACGACATCATTTTAATAAATTCAATTAACCTTTATTAGTCCAAAAATCATGGTGGACAATTCAAAGATATGAGCCTTTAATCTGAACGGGTTATTCACCGGATAGTAAACTATTTTCGTTGGACATACTTATATGCATGATTGACAAATTGAAGCTTATGAGATCATTTATTGCCAAATTAAAAAATAAAATTGCCATCGAAATACATAATTGTATGTAAACGGTCGTCACCATTGTTACAATTGCAGTTAATTGTATGAATGTTCAACAATGTTTGCTCAACTGATTAGTATATTCCAAGAATAGTAAGTAGGCAGTCAATATATTATGAATTTCATAACAATTGAATTGGTCGCGTTTAATTCATATGATCAATATTTTATTAGAATAATTTTCTGTATGAATAATTTGCTTTCATATTGTTTAAACTTTACAAATAATAAGAGAGAAAACAAAAAAAAATGCAACTAGAAGAATAAACAATTATTGTGAAATTGAACATTATTGACCTTACCAAGTGAACAGAACAATGTGAAAACTTCCTTATTACTGATTCTCTATAACTCTACATTTACAAGAGTAACAACATGTAATATGAAGTAACCACCTTTTTGGGTCCAATATTACAAAATTAACTCTTACTCTTGACGTTACCTAATGTTACATGAATGTTCTGGGCCAGTTCTAATGGATTCCAATGTTGGTCTCTATTAGAATTGTGGTTTATATCAGTGTATAATGCACATCGCATATGGTCAAAGTATGTTCAATGCCTGGTCATGTTTATGCCAAATATGGTAACATAAACGTGACTTACCATGGGAAAATGATTCTTGTAAAATTCACCAGCATACAAATCTTTGGTTGAACTCCAACCAAACTGTATCATAATTGCAATAGGTTTAGTTCCAATACGAAATGATGGAATTGCAGTAGTCATTCAACAAAGAATTTAATTTAATTAAAATGTTCATCCCATTTTTTATTTTTGCTAGAAAAACGACAATAAAATTATTACCAGCGAACATTTAAAACCGCAATTGTGTAGTTTAATATCATAGCAAACCAACATTTTATCTCATTAAGTTGGGCGTAGTAGGTATCACACCTTTTCAATTTTTCAGATTGTTTTAATCCACAAAGAAAAATTAATTATTTATTCTCGATTTTTATAAGTCTGGTATTAATTCCCTCTATATCATTGTTGTTTCGTCATCAATCTTCCAAAGATGATGGTCCCGTTAAAATGCATTCTTTATATTAGACACACCAATAAATCATATTATAATATTATTAACTTATTGGAGCCATAACAAAAGATGGTTCATTAAAAATATGTCATATTACCTATAAATAATCGTTTTCGGCTACTATTAATGAAACCACTTTGTTACCATTTAATCAATGTTAGAGTTACTTGACTATGTCATATACTTTGGAAAAAGAGTTAACTGCTTTTGTTGTCAACTCTATTGGTTATACATCGCCTAGTGAATTAGTCAGTTTATAGTAATGGAATAGATCAGCATATCATGCGGCAATGATTTATGTTTTCAAATGAAGATAATTCAATAATTAAGTGACAAAAACAATCTGTAAAACGATTTATTTGTAATGAGTCACGAGACAATTATGACAGATTTTTCCTTACCTTTAAGTAACAGTAAAACACTATTTATGTAATCACGTCTCTCACGTTGATCACCTACAAACGGCGTTAGGTGTAAACTATAACAACAGAATCATAAATTTAATTTCATTTTTTCTTTCTTGTTGTTTCATCTCAGCGGTTCATTTTCTTTTTATTAACCGTAAATGAGGAATAGAAAAATATATACACTTCTACTATAACAGGACTCAAAAGAAACTAGTAAATGGTAAAAATAAAGAGAATTAAGAATCAAAGAGAGTAACAATGCAGGTGTTTTCACCTAGTCAATAGATAGCAATTGACGTCTTTAACACGACACACAAGGAGATGAATATACATAACTAAGGGATTTAAAAGAAAACAGAATATCAACTAAATGTTATTGAATAGAATTTATACCTTTTAAAACAAGTCATTTTGAGTATTCTTCAATAACTAAATGATGATTACATGCCAACGGACAAGAAGTGAAACACAATAAATGATTTCTTAAACATCTTCAAAACATCGTTCTATTAAAACGAGGGCTTTATTATATTTATGTTTATACTATTATGTATTCACTATTGGTACATAATATATATGGAAGTTGGTTAGGATATGGTAATAGAGTGCAATGAAATGAAAATGTCCTCAACTACATGTTAACACTATCGAAGAGACTTCATCAGAATCATACTACCCGTAGTTTGACTTCACTTTATGTTATAAACAATAAATTTTAAAATAGACAGATAAAATCCATTTCATTTTCTTTTCTATTTTATAATTCCTAGGATTTTCTGTTTTATTTCCAATTTATTCTTTTACATCGAGTGTTTTCTATGTGCCATGATTTCCTGAATCGAAAATGAAGTGAAAAACCCTGGCGTTGTATGGAATTTCTTAATACACATAATTCATTCAACTGAATGTTTCGGCAAATCAGTTTACCTTTTTTTTTATTTTTCATTTTCTACCTCACAATTTTAATAAATAGAAACCCGATGGTTTGGTGCATTTTTGCGGTCGGTATCAAAGGTGCTTCTCTTATTCATCTGTGTTGTGGCTGTTGTTTTTATTACAAGAATTCCAGCATCTCACAACAATATTAGTTGGATCAATATTATGTAGATGGATGGATACGACACAGACCTGTAAGACCATTTACATTTTCTTGTTCTTCGTTTGAACGGTTTAATAGTATTCAACTGAATAGAGAATTTGAAGTGAAAAACCATAAAGAGATTTTGATTGTCCCCGGTCAAGTGGAATTCGTCACAGAGACTGTACGTTTATCTGGTTTACATCAAAGGAACCATTTAACTATTTAACTTATTAGATAACTGTTAGATTTGTTTGTCATTTAGCGCCATAGATATTTTAACTATTTTCAATGGACCAAAGACAAAATACAATTGATTCCTATTCAATGCATCATTGGTCAACGACACCTAAGTGCCATTTCTAATAGCATTTATTTTTAATTTTTATTACTTTAAAATTCATTAAATTTTTTTTTAACCAATTTCATATTTATGGTTTTTTATCATAACGTTATGAAAACAATTCTACAACTTACTTTTCATTTCATACTTATAAAAAATATCATATTCAAATTACATCCCGATGGCAACGAAAAATTATTAGATGTTCTGCTTTATAATGTTGAAATCAATGCAATCATAGCAAGTGAATGTAATTATGTTCATGTACATATTACATGCGACACTTATAAATAGATTTAGAGTTACTGGATTTAAGTGCCGTGTTGGGATAAATTTAGATTTAATTAGTTTGTAAAATGCGAATTGAACGGGAAACTAGCAAGTTTTTTTTATTTTACAAATGAATTACCATTTTATTTTAGGACGACATTGAAATGATTCTTAATACACAAAAGTAACAGTTAAATTATCTTATATTCTTATTGTTTCAGACATTCGAATATTTATGTCATCAAATCCAACAGCAGGCAACTTGGGTGGACTATGGCCAACGGAATATAATGTGGCCGTTGATGCGGTTGTCACTACAAATGCAACTTGCGGTGAAATAGGACCAGAGGAATATTGTCGGATTACGGATGCGCATCCGCAAAAAATGAAACCAACATTTTGCAGTTGGTGTGATGCAAATGCTAGTGACCCAATGAACCAGCATCCAATTTCAAATGCAATATTCGGTAACAGTCCGAAATTATGGTGGCAAAGTCCAACGTTAATGAATGGGGAACAGTATGAGTATGTGACCATAACACTGGATCTTGGACTGGTAAGTTTATTAATTATTCATTATGACAATTGAAGAAATATAAACGAACGACAAGAAAACGAAAATTGAATTACAAATATCTGCCAATTATTTCATGATCTATAGGAAAATAATGAAAAATATGAAAATTCAATAAAATTGGATTTAATTGTGGAATGGTATAACCAAATATGGGACCGCTACAAACAACATTTGAACAAAAAAAATCAATTATGGAAAAACTGTTTTGAATGGCCATTATGGTTTTCTTAAATTGCAAATATAATGCGGGACAAAAACAGAGACAATTTAATGGTGCACGAAAAACAAATGAATGTGCAATATAACATTCCGTTTTCGTATGCTGTTTTGGGACACCAATTGCATTCCCTCCTTACCATAAATCTAAAGAAAAGTGTCTCTTTTCGATCCATAGTATTTACGATAAAGCGTCCAGCACTTTAAACGTTTCCACGTTTCTGGTATGGTAAATCCAATGCACCAAATTCATAATAAAATACAATTTAAATTTAAATCTAAATAAATAAATGATAAATTAAATTACGTGATCAAGTCATTTAATAATAATGAATGTGATTATGGTGAATTGGTAACCGAATCAGAGATATTGATATAAGAAACTATTTAATTATCGTACGGTTGTAATTAATAATATACAATTGACTATAACATATGAATGTATCATATTGTTTAAATGATATTAGAATTAAATGTAATTTCCATATGTTACCACTAGAAAATGGAGTTAAAGAATTTGAAATTTGTTGGTATTCTAATGATCGAATTAAATGGCAACAATCAAATATGATTATCGTAATAAAATAAAAACTATAGTGTTATGCATTTGTAATTTAGCGTTATTACTACTAGTTCAAAGCATAAGAATTACATTAAAAATATTAACTAACATAATGTGTTGATATTTATTGGGGATTCATTTGTTTTTCTGTACAATAGCTGATCATTAAAAGTAGTGTACCTTCTGACAGTCAATGCATTGTAGAAAAAAAAAAACAAACCAGTACTGCACAATTTTCGCGAAAACGGAAAACGTGTTCAGCATTTAGGATTTAAATCTTATATATACCATTCCACAGAATTAAACGGTTGTTCTGTGGTGAGAAGAGAGAGGAAAAATACAAAAACAAAAATACAGTAACAATATTGAGAGAATTTCATCTAATTATAGTTTACCATTTATGACTCATTTAATTCGATGCGGTGTATCTTGTCGTCGCCGATATCTCACATTCAAGAAAGAAAATCTCTGTTGAATAATGCATTGAAATGTGGCGAAAAATCTTATATGATAGTTTATGGATTTTATTAACCATATTAAACATCCAGACAAACGCGAGTTGATTGTCCTTTTTACTCAACTGGGAATTCCGAAAGAGACAGTTAACATACAGTATTTGTGCAATATTCATACAATATACCAATTTTCCAATCAGTGAAACCAATGTTTTATGCCAAGGTAGCTGTGAATATTCTAAAATATTCTTTTATATTTCATCAAAATACAGAATACAGAATTTAGTATTTGTATTGAAGGTTACATCCACATCTTATGCTCAATGTCATTAAAAATGGAAAAATAATGATTGTGCAAAAGCATACAAAGTACCATATCGAATTGAAAATTTTTAACCAATAGAACAACAATTTATTTTATTCTCAATTTCAAGTTTTCTTTTTCAACATTAAGACTTTTAATATTATTTGTGGATAACTTTTCATTTAGTAGATGTGAAGAAAACACCAAAAAATAAAGTACATTAAAATCATATTTATAGTCTATAAATGGCCAATAAGATTTAATGGATGCTAAATGCACTGTACCAAAAGGTTAATTATTAAGAAATTTACCATTCAACACGGTGTAATTTTATGACAGAATTTCATATCTTGATGAATATGCGTTGAAGTGAGATGTGTGATACCGCTAAAATGATTTTCACCTATTGAGTCAATATAATTCTATAGTGATTTTTATTTCCATAAGTTTTATGAATCCACCATATGGTAATGCACTTTCAAAACCAAAGTAAAAGAAAAATACAAACAACAACATAATACAAGAATATTCCCTTTAACTAAGACTCATTGGCGTTGAATGACATGAAACATATTGGCATAATACAACACGATCAAATCTTAAGGTTGCCTTAGATACATCGATGTGATATACCTCATAGTTTACCACGAAAACCTAAAAAGGTAATTGATAGTTACATTGATTTTAACATATGGATTCCAACACGATGTACAATGCATAAGTAGATGGAAAATTGAATGTAAATAATCGTATACTCAGTGTATTATAGTGAATAGGAAAAGCGATAAGGGTGCACGATCTAAATAATACCGTCATGTTTAATATAGTTTATGATCGGTTCAAAATTGTTAGGATTAAACATGGAAAATAAATGGTGAAAATTAATGTCTGGTATTAAATCGGTAGTCAATAGATCAAGGAAAATTAATTGGTTTTTCGGTTATTCTTATCCACCAGTATTTTTATGTTCATCGCCTTTTGTATATAAATTTATTATTTTGCATTCCAAGAAGACATAATATCAGATAATGGATACGTAAGTAGAATTAAAACAGTACTTCTTGTAACATAGATCGATTAAAAATGTTATAGATGTTATTTTAAAAATTTTCACGCTTCCCCCAGACATCATTATGTTATTATGATTTGTTTATAATTCACTTTTTGATTCCAAACAGAAAATGCAAGTTGTTCTTATTGCCTCAATTTATGTGCAAAATAAAAAGAACATTGTAAAACATGATTTTCTTTCAGCTACACGAGATAAAGTCCGTTGAAATGAAATCGGGTGTTTCACCTCGACCAGCCGCCTGGATAATTGAAAAATCTATAGATGGTGTTAACTATTCACCCTGGCAATACTTTGCTAACAACGATGATGAATGCCGCAAACGATATAATCTCACTGCTCACGATTTAAATGCAGAACTACAAACTGATTCGGAAGTAATATGTTCAACACTATTTCACAAGGTGATACCACTTGAAAATGGACCGGTAAGTATTCGATTAAAGTTCACCATTCAAATATTATTAACAACCATTGGATTCATATGATGAATGTAATTGAGTGAGATCAGATTCATATGAAAATAACGAATCGCACTGCCATGTAAACATCTTTGATCATCATCAATTCATTACAATTACAATTTGAATTCTCAACCAATTACTCGGATTTTATTTCATTTAGTTTTACTTAGATTTATTAAATGGACGACCTGGGGCGAATAAATCATCTAAAGAATTACTAGACTTTATTCTGGCTCGTTACATTCGTCTGCGATTCCAGGGAATGCATACAAGACATAAATTGGATAATAACCACCAATGGATTGTTAAAAATCAAGATGAATTAAATAAACGTAGCTTTTATTCGCTCAAGAGTCTTCAAGTGAACGGACGTCTGTTTTGTTCTGGCCACGCCAATTATGTTTTCACCAAAGAGATGACAAAGGTAACGTAAGAAATCTAATATCCATTGGAATGACTCTTCAAACAGTTCGATATTCTTTTATTTTTATTTGTACTCGATATCGTGATTACAATCACATTCAGTTAATTTAAAATCTCTGATATTACAGAAAATTGAATGCCAGTGTATGCATAATACGTGCGGTGTTCATTGTGAAAAATGTTGTCCCCAGTTTAACCAACAACCGTATTCAACGGGTGATTTAATGAATGAAAATCCTTGCATTGAATGTGAATGTAATGGACATTCAACAGAGTGTTATTATGATTCAGAAATTGATAAATTAGGTTTAAGTATCGATAAGAGTGGAGTCAATCGAGGTGGCGGTGTTTGCTTGAATTGTACCGTAAGTAAATTTCAATAAACCGCATACAAGAATTATTGAATTACATTCACTCTATTCCACGGGTTGAATTAATAAGGTTCTTTTTTCTGGTTCTTCAATGTAAACATATTAAATAGGATTTTACGGCTGGCGTAAATTGTGAGACATGTATTGAAGGTTATTACCGACCAATCGATATTGGAGCAGATGCCATAAATCCGTGTCTGCCATGCGAATGTAATCCAGATGGATCATATCCAGGCTGTAATGCAGTTGGCGGACAATGTGATTGTCGACCTGGATTTGCTGGACATAAATGTGATCAATGTCAAGTCGGTTACAAACTGTCGGGATCAAATTGTAAAAAGTGTTTATGTGATCAACGTGGCACTCTGCCAGATCACTTATGTGACGATGAGTGTGAATGCAAAGTATGACAAATAAACATTTCAATTATATTGTACATCATGGATTAATTAAATTAATATCCGTTGAAGGAAAACGTTGGTGGTCCTCATTGCAATGAATGTAAGAAGGGACATTATAGTCTCAGTGCTGGCTTAGACATCGGATGCCTGAAATGTTTTTGCTCAGGAATTTCAACAACTTGTAAATCATTTGTTGGCGAATGGGAATCAGTAAGTTGAATTGAGGAAAATGAAATTATAATATTGACTTATTATTTTATTTTTTTCACAGTTTTCCACTATACATGAGTGGACTATTACAGACATCTCGGGATTGAATAAAGCAAAACCGACAGTCGATATGGAAACTGGATATCTTGTTTTCGTCATGTATGAAATGCCTGACATTGAAGCTGTTTATTGGTCAGCTCCTGAGGACTATACCGGCAATTGGCTCAACAGTTACGGGTCCATGTTGGAATTTAATATGTCTTGGGTAGTAGTTCGAGGCGATACGAGTGGAAAAGCCACAATTGGTCCAAATGTGATCTTAATTGGATCGAATGGAATGAAAATTGCTTATGGTGATGATGTTTTCACGGGATCTCTAACAACGCTTTCAATACCAGTTAATGAGACTGGATGGTATCATGTGCCAGAAGAAGTGCGTGATATTGTGACTCGTTTAAGAAGAACTGATTATCGTGGTGGACCCGTAACTCGTGATCAATTCATGTCAGTTTTATTGGATGTGAAAAGTGTTTTAATTCGTGGCACATTCCATACAGATCAAGCTGAAAGTATCTTGGAAAATGTTGTATTGTATTCGGCAGTAACTAGTGAGAATAGTTCTGTAGTGACTACTATCGAAGAGTGTGAATGTCCTTTGGGATATATTGGACTGTCTTGTGAAATTTGTGATTTTGGGTATGTACAAGTATTCGAGAATACAACGGATCATCATACGATTAGTAAATGTATACCATGTAATTGTAACGGTCATGCTGAAACCTGTGATTTGGCTACGGGTAAATGTGGTCCTTGCCATCATAATACCAACGGAGAAAAGTAAGTCATTTTTTCAAATTATTTTAAGATGATATGGTTATCAAATGTTATTATTATATTATAATTTAGATGCGAATACTGTGAAGTAGGTTTTTATGGAAATCCAAGTATAGGAACAGAAAACGACTGTCGACCGTGCGCCTGCCCTCTATACGCCATGACAAACAACTTTTCACCCGAATGTACATTGAGGTTAGATTTCAAATTTCGATTAAATCTCAACTAAAAGCTTAATCAATTTTTTGTGTCCGTGATATTTGGATTATTTAATTGAATATTAAGAATTAGTGTTTTATTTAAATTAAAGTAGAGAAAATTGTTAAATAGTATTCAATACGTGTTAATAACGTGAATCCAATGAAAAGAACTAAATAATTTCCAAATGATATTGAAAATTTGGTATCACGACCAAATTAGTAATGAAATATGAGTTTATCTTAGTTCTTAGATAAAATAAGTGCATTCAGCTAATTAAATTTTAAATTATTTACTTATAATAGATTTACATCGACATACGAATCCACCATTGATGATGCGATTTCAACAAATAGATCGTTTCCAGCCGATTTTATTTGTACACAATGCCCAGATGGATACTCTGGAGACTATTGTGAAAGGTAGGCAATGTCTTTCAATATTAAATTTTCACACAATTCCGGTCTCTATAAATAAATTCAATCGGATTGCAGATGTTCTGACGGCTTTTACGGTAATCCAATGGTGGTTGGATCCGAATGCTTACCATGTCCATGCAATGGAGGACCTTGTGATCCAGATACTGGAAGATGTATTGTATGCACGTAAGTTAATGTTTAACTTATAACATTAACATTAGTTACAACTGTTATAATTTGCAGAGGTAACACCGAAGGATGGAGATGTGAAAAATGCAAGCCTGGTTTCTGGGGCAGTCCAGAGATCGGTTGTATTGAGTGTGCTTGCTATTTAGGAGGATCGATTGACAACGTCTGTAATCGCGTGGATGGTAAATGTTCTTGTAAGTCCCGATATTCTGGACATCATTGCGACGAGTGTGAGGTAAATTGACTAAAGTATTCATAGTTTCCTACATGCTGTGATTCTGACTTGTAAAATACCACTATGATTTTAACAGATAGGATTTGGTGATATATTATTGGATTGTCCGCAATGTGACTGCAACAGAAATGGTTCAGTTAGTAATAATTGCAATCAAAGAACCGGACATTGCACTTGTCGTGTGGGTGTTGAAGGCGTTAAATGTGATACCTGTTCAGAGAACTATTATGGATTGTCTGTAGACGGCTGTGCTGGTAAGTTTCATTCACCATTATTTTTTCATGTATCAAATACTGTATTTATTACATTTTAATACTAATAATTCACTAGTAATGGATTTATAATATCATTAAGTGTCTTACGCTCTTTTCATTCCAACTTCTTTTTCAATATAAAATTATGTACCGTAATCGGTTAAAACTGTTGCCAATAATCTAATGACCGATGCATAAATTATGTTTTCAATCAATTTAGTTAGTATGTATCGTAGCTGTGAAACTTAAACAATAATCCATGTACCATGGAAATCCAGTTAACTATTAAACAGATCACTTACGAAATGCAAATCAAATTAAGAAAGCAACCACAAATAAAAGCAAAACACAAAAGCTTAACCATAAAGCTAAATGGAAGATTATAAATAAACATTTATAAGTAAATCTTCTGATCTGCAGCATTAAGTGTTTCACTAGACTCGGTTATGATTCTTTTAACCATCTAATACATATCAAGTGTTACGTTTAATAATAATATTATTTCCCGTCGTGTACACAAGTAGGTTTATTACAGACACACTCAATGTATGTTCATTCATAAATTTCAATATTCTCCTCTCAGTTACTTATACAAAATCAAGATACGTAAATACGATCAGAACGAAAGACGTTGTATACTTTAAATAGTATACTATGCAAATGCTTATTTTACAAATAATGAAAACGTAATGTTACCATGCGAACTGCGTGGGATGGTTAACACCGCCACAATGGTTCGCGAGTAATGTATAAGATCTTCTTTGAAGGGATTTTAACTGCAAGATAATTCTCTTGGTCGCCTTTAAATATTTTAGTTATTTTGTGTTGATTCCATACATAACAATTCCTCATAATAATCCGAATATGAATTCGAATAAGATTGAGAACCGTTTAACACAAATTTCATACAAACAATTTTATTAATTTCGTTTTATGATCTCACACATCATATTGACTAATCGATCGGATGAATCAAATCATGAGATTTATAATCAATTTATTCAATAATAATTTTTGTGTACCGAACCTATCCCAATATCAAATTATTATTCTTTAGCATATAAATTAAACGGATATTGAAAATATCAACAGTTGAGTTGTTATATATGTATGATTTCTTGTTATGATGGCAACTAAACCTGCTAAAAGAAATGAAAAGATGACAAAGATCGCATTTATTCATGTAAATTAATTAGCAACGCTTTGTTTAGTAAATATTCGTGAGATTTATGCGTTTAATCTGATCGTACGCTCAAATAGTATACGATTTCCATCACTGAATTAATTAATGACCAAGTTTTGTTAAATTTTCGCATTCGAAAATCAGAATTATTCGCCATTAATATATGTGAGCAAAAGATTTCATTTTCTCGTTTTGTCGTCTTATTCATTTCAATATATAAACGAATTGAATCAGACGACAATGTCGCGATTTCAATTTTCTAAGAGATCTCGATCTTTATTCACGGAATCACTGAAGGGTCAGTTACTTTTTAGTTATTCTCGTATGGATTTTATATGAAATCAAATGAATAATTAAATAATCAATGGAATGTTAATTGAAAAAGCTCTAAGGCC
The DNA here is from genome assembly GCA_001014335.1 of Coboldia fuscipes. Classification (NCBI taxonomy): domain Eukaryota; kingdom Metazoa; phylum Arthropoda; class Insecta; order Diptera; family Scatopsidae; genus Coboldia; species Coboldia fuscipes. The sequence goes on from JXOR01000579.1 coordinate 48,383, forward strand.
TTTCTGATGATTAGAATTTAATTCGTTTCATGATGTTGTTTTGGGTTGGTAACCAAAAGTAGAAAATTCAACATTGAGAATGGCTCAATGGCATTTAGGTGCAGTTATAAGTACATCCCGTTCTTATTATTCTCATTACCCCGAACGGATCATAAAGGTCAAATGTCTAAATTATTAGAATCGATTGAATGGAAAGCATACCTTTGTTTTGCATACTAAACATTACCCGGAGTGATGTGCAACTTTTATTTTGGTTTTTCTATATTTCATAAATAAAGCTTCATTTCTTTCGGTGTTGACTGTTCATCGGAGATGAAAATACGTCTCTTAAATACTAATTCATATAAATCGTTTACTGTGTCGCTTTAAGCATTCAATCAAGTTTTTATGTTATTTTTGAATTATATTTGAATTGTAATCACCTTAAATTGGTATCGATTTTCCCAAAAACTTTTCAAGTCGCGAGATCAATGGTTTTTAGAAAACAAATCTTAATGAAATTCAAATTGAATAAGATTGAGGAGACATGAGATAGACAATAAACGTACCGATATATTAAAGAACATGGGAAAAATTGACGCCTTCCTAAAATTAATTCAATTATGAGCCAAGTGCTGTTTGTTAGAGCCCCGATAACAATTCTACAATATCCCATTTATGTAATTATGACTAAGCTATTTACTTCATTATTCACTGCCACTAATCCCAATGATTGCATAAGATTAAACACTATGTTTCTGGGTTATCTGCAAACATTCAAATCTATAGTACATGTGCAGTCACCTCCACCAACAACAGACTAATTGTTTTGGGACAAGAACCGTTGATAATACAAGAGTAACTATTGTTTCAATATAGATCCCATGAAAAAATAGAAAATTGGGTGTCTCTTAGTAGTTCGTTTGTTTTTAAAATTCTTCAAAAACCGCACAGAGTATTTTCATAGTTAATTTCATTTACCACAAAACCTCTACATTATGAAGTCTTTAGTGTTTTCATTTTTGTTTTGTTTTGTTGGTTAAAAGATACATAAATGTAAATATACACTGTACCAACAGAATAGTATTGTAAATAAAAGTAACACGATATGAGAATAAGAGATATTAGATCTTGATGCACACAAATTATCGTGTTACTGTTTCTTATTTACACGGAAATGTAATTAAAATGCATGCCGGTTCTATCTATTTGATTTGATGTAAATTCGGTGCCACCATAGGAATCAGTCAGAATCAAATGGTGCAACATTATAATTAAGAGATATTCACGAATTTAATGTTGAATGATAGAGATCAAATGAAAGATTACTTTTCGGTTAAAACAAGAATGTTGAAACAAACCGACCAAAAATTTAAAACGAATTGAACATCATATTGTTTGAATTACGAATTGTTTTTGAATGATTGTTGATGTTAATTCAAACTGGTACTTAATGGATTATGAAGTGATGCCTTTTCGAGAGATTTTTTTTTCTGGGGCCCACCAATTAATAGAGTATGGGAGTTCTTATTTAACATCCAGATGAACGTGCGATGAAAAGTTAAATAATATTCCGAATGACAACTTAAATTTTTTAATTTTATTCTAAACAACTGAACATCATAACGACAAATGTATTGAACCGCAAAGAATAATTCTATAAACAGTGAAGAGTTTTAATATATTATGTTTTGTCATCTTTTCATAATACAATCTTTGTATGATTTATGTTACAAACTTCTGTTTACTATTTTTAATGGGGGGAATCTGGAAAAAATAACAGCACGGTTGATTGAGATTCTTAATACGAAACAACTTAAACAGCGAATTTTTAATTTTTTGTTTTCTACAGAATTTGTTGTATGTTTTTTCTTTTTGCAATCAATTGAACAGATCATCAAATGGAACTAACTAGTTAGGAGCTGATTTTTTTATGTGCCATTATGGGATACTTCGAAAACCATATTTTAACGCCACAGTTGAATTGGAAATAAATATACACATGGGAAAACATTAAAAGAAATTCAACTAGTTTTAATAAGCCTTGGAAGTAATCAGAACCGATTTGAATCTATTCAAACTAATTACAAGTGAATTTCAATATTTAATTTCAATGTATAAGGTTAAATTATTCTACCAACTGTATGCAAATTGAAATGTTACGGTACTTCATATATAATTTAATTTCAGTTAAACAGATCAATTTAATTGTTGGATTTATGAAATCGTGATACTGTCAAACAGTTGAATAATGATTCCCTTACAGCGACAATATTTTTTAAAAATGTGCAGTAATTGTCTTCATGGTACTCTATTTAATTTACTGTGGATAACTGTGATCGTAAAATACTTCCTTTATATGCCAACATCACACATCTCCATTGTTACAATCGTTCAGATACTTCTTAAATTGATCGTATAAATTAACGATAGTACCAACAACGAATAAAATTTCGTTTAATCGAAATCTCATAAGACAAATTAAATTGATGCTGATATATTGGAATAAAATCATTAAGAAAATTGCACCTTCTCGTGTTTATTACTGAATGCATTAACATTCTATTAAATTGAGATCAATCGTTTACTTCAATTACATCAACTTAGATCGATTAATGTTTACTCAATCTATTCTCTTTCTAACTAATGACTTAAACGTATTTACCGTGAATTTTTTAATTCTGTACGGTTGAAGAATCTAATTGGTTTCGCAATTTATTGTATTTGGATTTTCTCTGGTAGTTAATATTTGATGTAACAATATACATATAACAACACAACTGACTTAATTCATCTGTTGTTAAGTAGCTGCCCATTATGAATATTTTTTTCTTTTCATACAAATTTTTTCCTCTTTTCTTTTATGCTTATGATGATCTCTTTAACAATTCCCTTTTATCTATTTAAACGCTTAATTTCATTCACGGTGGTAGTGATGAAGATGAATTCTACCTGTGGAACTGTGTAAACACTATGTACACGATTTTTATATCCGTTCGTTGTTTTATTGTTTAATCAACCGTGTTTTGGTTGTATAGTAACATTCATTCAAGAATACAAAAATTATCATTATATTTTATTTTGACTCGAATATATGGTTAAATAATATTGTAAGAGGGTACTTATTGCCATTAAGTCTCGTACAATAATCACAGCAAAAGACAGCAAGAGATAGGAGTATGCTTACATCCAACAATGATAATTCTTTTTACACTGGATCAGTTTTCGTTGGATTTTGATGAAGTTTGAAATTATTTTGAATTAAACCGGTGGAAATTATGGTACTCCACGGAATCAGGTATTTCATTATAAAACTTTTGTATTTCATTGGTTTCAATGTGTAACCTTACCTACACGCTCATGGTGTAGTTGATTCAATAATGAATGATTACATTCATTTGCCTACTTCACAAGATAATGTTAGATTGGGTACATACACAATCCCCCATACGTGCTGGTCGGACGGTTTATAATTCTTACAATACCTAAATAACGTTAGCTTTTGGTATGCCAAATGCTTGACTATATCACCGACAGTCTGGAGCTGTTCGCAATATTGGTGTGCTTTTTAAAAACATTTTCGTGTAGTTTTCTTTTTCTATCTGCCTGTTTGCAAAGCGATTCCCAATGCCATGAATTAGTTGCTCCGGGATTCTTAAACCGATCACAAGTGTTTGGCTGGATGCTCTCTCAGTATTCTCTTTGATATCGGGTCTTAATAAAATCATCCATAAAAATAATATACAAAGTTCGAAATTGATGGGATTAATATGGATTTTATGAGTGACATTTAAACGGTTGAATTATAAATTCGAGGAATAAGAAACTAAAGCTCGTTTTTGTACAATAATTAATTAGTTAGTATTTTAATATTTCAAGTGGTAACACATTAAACAGTGAAAGAAAAGAATTAAAATTAATATTCTAAAGAGTATTAAAATATGTTTAGTTTTTGGTGTATTTTTTTTCTAAACTGGCAAATATTTTGTTATACATTGTTGTGATTCACTATTTGCTGATGATTAAATTAGTCAAATGGATATATGCAAATCACAATTATAGTGACTAGAATTATGAATAGAACATTGGAAAATGGTCACCTGAATAATTGATAATTCCTATATTCTTCCATTAAATTTATGTGTCGCCTAATGACGAAACAGCCACTATCTTGCGATTGATAGATTGATGAGCTTTGCTATACAATTCAATAAATTTAAATTGATAAACAGAGTTAGCTACCGGTTTTTCCATTTTAAATATTAAATTCGCTTTATATTAGTTTAATGGTAATCATCTGGTAATGGTTTCCAACTTATTCAATATCAGTTACCAAACTCTTCCTTGAAAGTGTTTTCTCTCATAAAAATTCTAATGTTTCATTTTATGTCCGTGATTATGAACATTTTCTATTTTATGCAAGCATTAATAAGAAATAGTTTAATAGACTTTAATTATAAATTAAAGCCCAGTAACATTTAACTAAGTAAATAAAAATAAAAGTCTTAAATAAAGAATCCATAAAAATATTAATTTACCTCGTTATTGGTCGTATCGAGAAGTTAGAGATATGTTTCTCTTCATTTTTTAATTTAAAATAAAAAAAATACCGACTGAAATTTTGTTTCCGTAGGCATACAAATTATTAATGCCATTCCTGATATCAGTAAATTAGTTGTGTTTTTCAATTGATACGTGCCGAACTATGAAGAAAGGTGATAAGAGAATCGCGCATGGCCTCTTTAGACGGTGTCTCGAATTTATCAAAATTGAAATTTTTATTCTATTGTTGTATTCGGTTATACCAAATAACATCGACGGTTTTACCTAATAGTAGAATTATGCCGATTTAAAATCTGATAAAATATGATTCCGGTTGAATATGTTTTATTATTCTTTTTTTCTACGATATAAATCTTTAGTTTAGCTACATTATTAGGATAGCATGTGCATAAAATTCAGTTCATTAGAACCTGAAAATGTATGTCTGTTAAAACTGTTACACTTTTATTTAGAGGAAATTATGCCTATGGGCTGATGCATTTGATTAATACTTGACAACATAATCTGTCTGTTTAAATGTGTACCGTAAAATGTAAAATAATTTTTTATTATGCTTCCTCAAATTAATGCTGGATGTTCTGTTTCGATCCATCCAATCAGGAAAAAGTGAATGTAATATTATTTCCCCATCTTCTTTTCAATCATTATTCTCATTTCAATTAGAGTACATATGCGTCAATTTTCAATCATGATCAGGAAATAAAATTAAATTCTATGCCAATTTATGCCAATTATGCCAATTTTAATATATTTTATTATTTATTTAGCATTACTAAATGTTTAATGTTTAAATGGTCAGTATCGAAATAATGTTTATTTACATAATACTAAATATGTTTTTAAAGATCACCATATTGTATATGGACTTGTTAGATGATTGATGGATCACCATCATAATTTCAATATTAACTTGGTTATTCGAACGGTTAAATTATCTACATAATTAGAAAACCACCAAGAGTATGACGTTTACTGTTGGAATATAAAAAAAAATGTTCTGTGTAATACAGCTGAATGAATTATGAATTGACCCATTCATATGCTCACATATAATTTCATGAAAAATAATAATTTCTTATCAAACATTCCGATGAAACTTCGATGATAATGCGCTTAAGTCATTGGGCCGTTTTATAGTTGATGTCATTTTGTATTATACGTTCATCAATACTGTTCTACATAATTTTTGCTACATATTAGTGATAATGAACTTTCGCATACAATACGTGAATAGTGTCATTGTTTCCCATCACTATAGTCAAGTACCCATAATGATAAATTAATTATCAAAAGTACTTGAGTTAGACAATATAGATAATTTTCTTGAAAAACACTCAACGACCCCTTATTGTATTTTCCAAAAATATTTCCATTATTATAATATGATTGTTTTTCACCCGCACAATAACCAAATGGCTAATATCAATCGATCAAACGCATTTAAATCTATTTATTTATAGATACGAAAAACACTTGTTTACTGTTTTAAATAGAGTGTGAACCTAGAGTTAAGTGGTGTACATACATAATTCTTATGATATACAAATCATTTTTTCTAAATTGCATCATATCAATTTGATAATGATATTAAGTGGTGACAGAAAAGACTATGGACACATCAGATAGAAAAAGGATTTTGTGGCTATCAGCTGCTAAAATATTACTTGCAATTGTAGCAATTGGATTTATTGTATCATTGTTGGTGTTATTAACGATTAGATTAGAAACCGAGTGGTATAAAACAGATGAATCTAAAGAACGTGGATTGGACTCTATTTATAGGCGAGTGATTAATGTAAACATTGTTAAACATGATGATGGTGATGGTGATCGATCATCGAATGAAATAATCAGTGATGAAAATTTAATTGAAATCGTTAAAATTAAGACTGTTAATGATTTGCAAATAAATTCGCGAGTTAAACGTAAAACGGTTAGTGATGAAGTGGAAACTTTTAATCCGAATTCATTTGAACGGAAATCATTACCAAATCACAGTCAGGAACAAAAATTATATAACCCAAGAAATAGTGTGAATCCAAAACCATTGCATATCTTTAATCAACCTGTGGTGCATTCATTTGAATTTGACAACACTGGCTATGATTTAAAGGGACAATCCAATCGACCGGTTGATTATTATCGTCGTGAAGATACCGGGATTGTATATTTACCAAGTTTCGCGTGTATAATATGTAAACCGAAAACTGTAAAGCCCACCAAGAAGATCAAAGGACCAGCATTTGAGAGAATTCGGGGTATAAAGAAAATAATATTTAATTAATATGTCTTAATAAATTTATATGTGAAACATTTAATATGCAATGCCAAACAAATGAGTTAATAAAACGTTAATCTTTTATGGCTTCTGAATTGAATATTTTCTGTTCGTTTAATAATTTATTACAATTTATTTTATGATTCGATTACCATTAAATGGGTGAAAATCCAAATAAAACGTTTAAATCAAAAGAATGCAGGTGTACGAAATTCCATCAACGAGTACTGTATGTATTCCACCCAAGACGATTAACCACAAGTATAGTTATTCTTATTTCTCGCTTGGATTCAATTTGAATCAAACGATTAAGTGCATTATGAATATATTGTGGTTTATTATATTACATTAGTTAGTTATTGGTGTTCGTTTCTTCACATTAAACCAGATGAATTCTTATCAAAATATTGAAATATTCTGGATAAACGAATTACAATCAATTCATACTTAGTTGAGTTTGCATTTACCTTATGGTTAACGTAATAATAACCTTTAAATGGTTTACGCTGTTCAAGAAAACAAAAACAGCTCAATGGATTTAAAGGAACCGCTATAATCGATTAATATACTCTTTGATTTTTAATTCATTTTTCTTTCACGTATTTTATGTAATTCATCGTTTAATCTTCACTCCTTATCGTTTCATATTCCGAAACACATTATTATGGATATTATGAGCTTTTAAATATTTTATGCGGAAACACATTGTTTGAAAATTACAGCCATTAAAATAACACATAAATTGGTATGAGATGAAATTTCTTGATTTGTAATAAACATTCAGTTTACTTGCCATCACTTCAATCAAAATTGAATTAAAATAAAAAGAAAAAATTAAATAATACAGTCTAGCAGTATTCACCATTAAAGAGCAATAATCATATTAATTCCTCAATATGTTTTCTATCGTGTTAAATCGACATGTGAAGTAAGAATCATTTTTTTATGTAAATCATTTATGAAGAAATTATGGCTTTGCAAGTCATCAAAATTAAGATACCAAAATAAAATGAAATAAAGAAACAGTGAATAGATGGAGTATATTGATTTGAATTACTTCAGTATATTTCTTCTTTCATAATAAATTCATAATTAATTTCTATGATCTTTCATTATTCACTTAATATGAAACGTATTGCTAACAATATCAATTAACTAAATTAATTTATTGATGGGAAACATGATTTCCTTAAGCAAAATAAATGACTTGATTTAAGCGGATAAAAGGCGCAACAGTATGTGGCCATTTATAATTCAATTTTAATTATAATCGAATATTAGCTATAATATTCGCACACCCACCAGACGTTTAAAATAATTCAATTTTAATTGCTTCAAATTTGAATTTCTTTCTAATTGGAATTTGTTTGAAAGGTATTCAACAAATACAAAGTATTTTATTTTAAGCTGTATAACCCTTTTGTTTATACTTGTGTAAGTAGAATTTAGAATTTCTATTTTTCCGTATCATCAAAACATATTGCAACAGCATTAGTTAGATAATCGGTCTTGTTTATAATCTTTTTTAAATATACTCTGACCGAATTAGAATGTAATTCGTTTCTGGAATAATAACTTAACAACGCCTAACAAACATGATTACCAAATCCAATTCAAACCCAAACGTAATAAAGCAAATGATTAAAAGAAAAGCAAGTGGCAATTGAATTTAAAGTAAAACATTTCGCTTTTGGTTATAATGCCTTTTCAGTATACGAGTCTATGTTATATGAATGATCAGACAAATAAGGTGAATAATTAGATTACTTTAGGAAATCAAAGTTAGCAATAAAACATATAAACAGCTTAAAAAATAGTTCAACATTAATTATTAATAATAATAATAATTCCTGCCTTTAAATACTAATTTCTATTAGTTTATTTAAAGAATTCAATAAAATTCTTGAATTTTCGTTTTAAATCTGACTACAATAACTACAATAATAATTACAAATTCAATTACCGATGCTATTCTTAGAACAAAATTATAATACTGATGATATTATCTTAAGTTCTGCTTTTGAATTTCATATTTGAAAATTGAGAAAAATTTCGATTCTATCTGATTTTAAAATGATTTTTACCTGATGATATTACAAAGGTCTTCAAATTGATGGGGTCTAACAATGTTATGATTTATTAAAATCTATTTTGCATAACCCATTCTATATTACTTCTAATATTAAACCTATAGTTCATTGAAATATTGTTTGCTAAACTCTAAATTTTCTATTGCTAGTTTGCCATTAAATTTATTCTATACACAAATAATATTGGCACAGCATTTAAATTGTCTTATTAAAACACTTCGTGGCCCACCTATTTGGCCGTATTAATGAGAATCACTCGAATGTATTGTCATTATAATTAAACGCACGCTTAATAAAAGAAGAGAATCAAAGCAGAATGAATGGATACTTGATGACTCTTCAGAACACAAAGTATTCGTTCAACCCGTTTTAAAGCGTTCATCTATTATGATGAATAAATCAACTTCATTCACGAATTTCATATTTAAACTTTTCCTTTCATGATATTCATGTTTATATTTAACATATTTTAATAGATTGTCGATGCCACCGATATGGAGCAATTGAACGTGTATGTAATCGCAAAACGGGATTATGTAAATGCAAACCAAATGTATCTGGAAGAGCTTGCGATAAATGTATTCATGGTCATTACAATATTGAATCTGGATTCGGTTGTTCCAGTTGTAATTGTGATGCCATTGGCTGCAATGATGGCGGGTGTAATCAAGTGACCGGTCAATGTAATTGCCGATCAGGAATCGGTGGTTTGCAGTGTGAAAAATGTCTTGAAGGTTATTATGGATTCAGTCAGAATGGATGTCGAAGTATGTTGTTTTTTAACCAATGACTAATGCAATAAAACTAAAATTCATTGAACCCTTTGTCAGAATGTGACCAGTGTACAAGTTCGGAACACATTTGTGATCCAAACACCGGCAGATGTATTTGCCCACCATTGACGTTTGGTATAGACTGTAAATCATGCCTTCCTAATAGCTGGGGCTGGACGCATCAAATCGGTTGCAAGGTAATCGTCGTTTATTGAGTTTTTATAACGAATTAATGATATATTTGTTTCATTATCGATATAGGATTGTAATTGCCAAATACCGGGTTCAATTGGATTATCATGTAACAGCACCACGGGTCAATGTATTTGTCGGGAAGGATTCACCGGATTGCTTTGCAATGAATGTGCTCCTGGATATCATGGATATCCAGAATGTAAACGTTGTAGCTGTAACATTCATGGATCTATTAGATCGCCACAATCTGGCGCTTTTGAGTGTGACGATCGAGGTCAGTGCCTTTGTAAACAATTGGTAACAGGGAAAAAGTGTGACACCTGTCGTCAATCCACCTTTGGTTTATCAGAAAATAATGATGTTGGTTGTATCCGTTGCTTCTGTTTCGGTCGATCACAAGAATGTGAAGAGAGTGATTTAATATGGGGCCAAATCAGAACGCCAGGAGCACGCAATCTCAGTATTGATTATGTCGCCTCAAACCAGATCAATGCTGAAGATTATGCATACGCTGTTGTGATCGTAATGCAAGGAAAAGATATATATGAACGTGAAGTAGACATCAAACATATCAATGGACTACAGTTAGTTCCTAGTACACATGGTAATTTGCGTAAATGTTTACTCGTCTTAAGACTTGTAACGTGAATCAATTTCTTTATTTACAGGGAACGTCTCAATCGGTGCACACAAGTATTTCCAATTTCCCTTGTACTTTCAACTATCGCAAATATATCAAGGTGATCGTATTTTAAGTTATGGTGGATATTTAAAGTATTCACTTGAATCGAAAGGCCGACTCGAAACATTTGATCCAACGATTATAAGTCAATTTCCTTTGGTTCGATTACACACTCACAATAAATTAATAATTGATTACTACGGTGTAAGTTAAATAGTATAGGTTCTTGGGCTGGATGTTATATTAATTAATTAAATCTTTTAGCCGGAACTTTTTGAATATAAAGAGAATATAACTTATTCTATTAAATTAACTGAACATCATTGGTATTCATATCCAGCTAAACATGATATTAGTAGAGCAATTATGATGACAGCATTACAGAATGTGAAACATGTTTTCGTGAGAGCTTTTATAAGTCCCACTGTAGCAGAAGTCGTGTAAGAAAATTCACATCTTTTCATTAATATTTTAATAATTTAATATTTGTCTTGTAGTCTAAGTAATGTTACAATGGACACTGCAATTCATGTTTCTGGAGCGTGGAGAACTACTAATACAGTGGAGAAATGTAATTGTCCATCGGCATACAACGCTAGTTCCTGTCAGGATCCTGCTGATGGATATTATAGACACATGACGCCAGATAATCATAGAGAAGAGACTTTGGAAGATTTTATTGGTATTGCTTTAAAATGCCAATGTAATGGAAGAAGTAATACGTGTGAAAAGGATACTGGCAAATGTTTGGTATATTAATTATTTGAGTATTATTTGATTGTTCGCTAAAATTTATTTATTTGATAGAATTGTCGTGAACATACTGGCGGTATGCATTGTGAACAATGTGCAGAAGGTTTCTACGGTCATCCAGATACAAAATGTGTTCCATGCCCGTGTCCTGAAACCAATCGAAATTATGCAACCGGTTGTTCAGTACGAAGAAATGAAGTGTACTGTGTTTGTAAACCTGGTTACACAGGGCCCAAATGTGATAAATGTGAGATGGGATTTTTTGGCATCTTAGACTCACCTTTGGCCACTTGTGAACCATGTGATTGTAATCCAAACGGGATTGTATCAAACGAATGCGATGAACTTACTGGTCAATGCAACTGTAAATTAGGAGTAACCGGAACGAGATGTGATCAGTGTGAAGAAGAGAGACATGTCCTGAAAGAGAATGGATGTACTCGTAAGTAACTCTTAGATGGCAATTATGTGAATGGTAGCACATTTTGAATTTAAATATTTTTATTCTAGTCTGTGATAACTGTACTCTCACTTTGCTTGATACTTTGGATTTCATGGATAATGATTTAATTCAACACACCAATCATATTAGCGGTGAGATAAGAGCGCCATGGCCAATTTTAGATAACATCATTAATCAAGTAAAAGCATCAAGACAAAGATTAGATAATTATAATCAGGTTTCTAATCACATAATGCAGTTTAACGACACTGTACTGCATAAGGTGGGTGAAATACTAGCTTAAATAATAAGACTACATGCAAAATTTTTTTTTAATGATCTCGTTTTAGATGAAAAACCGTGCTAAAAATTTAAATAATAAATTAAACAAACTTGCAATAAAATGTTCAAAGGCACATGACACTTCTAATAAGTATCTAAATGAGGTCACAGCTATTTTCACTGATGCAACAAATTTGAAGAAATCCATTCATGAAGTGATTGACACCTTGAATGCTTATGAGAATAATCCACATCATGCTAATCTAACGATCGCACTCAAAGAGGCGGAATTTCTTTTGGATGATATTGAATTTAAAACCATGGAACATAATCACTACAATGATGTTCTTAATTGTTCTCGAAATTCAATGGACTTTTGGGTAAATCAAAATGATGAGATATCGCAATTGAATAATTTAATGAGTGAATTAAAGTCCGAGTTGAATGGCTTCGCTAATAGGATTGATGACTTAAAATTACTTACTGAGAACACGGAAAATAATGCAATAATCTCTGAAGAATTACATGTGACAAATGAAATTCAATTTACTGATTTACTAGAAAAATATAAATTAATTGAACAACATTTGAAAGAATTTAATGGATTATCAAATAACTCATTGATTCCAAAAATAAAAGATTCTTTGAAGCAAATAATTGATAAAGAGAAAGATATTAGTGAGATAATTGAAGAAATCGATTTCCTCGCTAATAAAGTGAGTGAATTGGAACAAACAGATAAACCATTGTTGGTGAATCTTAAAGACGGTATTGTTAGTAAGGCGAGAAAACATGCTAATCATTTGCAGAAATTGGCCAATGAATACGTTCAAATGTTTAAACAAACGAAGGATGGTGCAGCTGTTGCTTTAATGGCCAGGTAAAACAGAAACATTTAAGTGTAAATCATTTTTCATTAAAAGTAATTTAAATGTAACAATTTGTATCACTTAGTACCGCTTATAAAAATATAATAGAGGCTATTGAAAGCGCCAAGAGAAAGGCACAAGAGGCTCAAGAGGCGATTCATGTCAGTAATGATGCACTAAATCCAGACGGAAAATCAATTATAGACCAGGCGCTCGTTTCATTGAAAACATCTGAGGGGATTCAGCACAATGCAACGTCTGCAACTCAGCAAATTAATAGTAAATAATTAGTTTTAATATTAATGATTATTTATCTTAACTGTATAAACATGTTGTTTTAGGCCTAAAAGAAGATTTGCAAGATCGAAAAAGTGATTTGTTGGATGCAGCAAAAATTATTCGAATCAGTTCAGACAAAAATAATGCAGTTGAAAAAGAATTGAATGCATTTGCCTCAAAGGAAAGTGGCATTAAAGTTTCAGAAATATTACAAGATGTAGATGCTGTTAAAGATGATTTGGAACATGTGAAACTGACGATAAATGAAGTCAATGAGGGTATGCATGATCTTCGCCAAAGAATTTCCTCATTAGGGCCAAAATTCGATTCAGAGATTGGATTAGCATCTGAAAATGGTAAATATGCATTTGATCGTTATCAGTTCTCGAATTTAACAAAGCAATATTGTTTTAGTTTCAATATCGGAGAGTAATATTCAGACTACTTTGAAACTACTGAAAATACATGAAGCAAATGTCAATCAAGATAATATGAAATTTAAGACAATGAATGATTCCGTTTCCATTAGTCTTCAGCAATTAAAAGATACCATTGCTAAAGCAAAACATATAGCTGAAGGAGTAAGTAAATGATAATAATAAACATTAAAAGATTCTCTAACTTTTAAATACATTTTAGATTAGAGTTTCAGTTCAATCTTCTTGCATTCGATCCTATGTGCCACAGGTGTTTGGAGTGACTACAGCAAATAATATTAAAATGACCATTGCATTGGCAAATAATACAAAGGATGCAATATTAGCATTTATTCCAGGCGACAACGGTAAATATTTGATATTGCAAATGGTGAATAGACAGATACGGTTCATTTGGAATCTTGGCGGTGGGGCTAAAACGATTCAACATAAAATGAAACTTGTTGAAAGGGAGCGGAAATTTGATGATGCATGGTATCAAATTGAAGCACATCGAGTAATGAATTTAGGATCGCTGAAGGTGCAAAGAATGACTACTACTGGATCTCTCGATGAATCGCCTATTGTATCCGATACCAGTAATCAAGATTATACTAGATTTATTATCACGCCTGACGATCGCATTTGGATAGGTGGAATTCCAAATGATGTAAAACCTAAAGAACTCGGTGAAATACCAGTTGGTTTAGGAATTGTACTCCATCAGTTACAAGTGGATAATAAACAAATTGGACTATGGCACTTTGCACATAGTGAAGGTACATGCAACGGAGCTGTAATGGGTGCACAAGAGATTGGTACAATTACTAGTGCACGATACTTTAATGGAGAGGGTTATGCGAATATTACGAAATCTAGATCGCGGCCAATCAGAAAAAATTTCTTTGCACTTCAGATCACTTTTAAGACAATGGATGAGAATGCACTTCTTTTCCTTGCAGTTGACAATAAAAATGTAAGTAAATGGATTATTTAAAATTTCCAGTAGCTTATTAATAAATCATCTGATATTTTAGAATCGCTCAATATCACTCACACTTCATGAAGGTCGAATTATCTTCAGAATTGACTATGGTGTTGAATCAAAATTGGAAATCAACACAACGAAACGGTATAATATTGGTCAGTGGGTTAACGTTGAAGCTGCTAGAGAATTTACAGCTCGCGGTAATACAGAAAACGGCCATTTGAGAGTAAATAATGATGAACCTATATCAGGTTCTCCAACGACCCCGATCACATCTAATATTTTACCCGACCTTTCGAAAGGAAACTATTATATTGGAGGTCTTCCGCCAGGCTTTAGGGCAGGAACTCCAAAAGCTCCTGGAGCTGATCATGGATTATTGGGATGTGTTAAAGATATTCAAATCAATGGTGAAACCTATGATCCTCTAGAGAGTTCTCAATACTTTGGCATTGAATCATCTTGCAAAGATTTTATTAATCGGTAAGAATACCAATAATTTAATCATAATACATTTTTATTTATATTAATTATTATTAGCGCTGGTTTCTTTGGCAATGGATTTGTTGAAATGAATTCTCATTCATTGAAGAAACGTGGCAATCTCGGTATGGTATTCAAAACATTGCAACCAGATTGTGTCATTCTACTGGCAGCATATCCACCTAATCTAGAAGATTTCGATGCCAAAGATATTCGCGGAAATTACTCAGTTTCATTGATTGAAGGCAAGGTAGTCGTTTGGGCAAATTCTGGCAGAGGTCGAATTGAATTGTTATCGAATGAAACAGTCAATGATGGTGAATTCCACGTCCTGAGTCTGATGAAATCAGGACGTCGTCTTGAATTACGAATCGATGATAGCTTTAATGATGCTGAAAGTTTACCTGAACAACCTTACACTATCAATTTGCCCGAAGTTTCCGGAGGTCTATTCATTGGTGGCATTCCAAATGTTACTGAATTTGAAAGTTTAGTTCCAACGGTTGAAAGATTTGAAGGAACAATTCAAGATCTTGTTTTCAATAATCACACTATTAATTTGTTTGATGCAATCGCTTTAGAGAAAGTTCATTTAGGTAGACCAGGACCTCAAATGGGAATGTCACTCGGTAGTTATTCGAATATGTTAATGAAAACTGAACCGATTGCAAAGAGTTTCACTCCGACACCTGAAGGCTGTCAAAAGGTAAGTTTCATATATTAATCAACTTCTTTCTACTCTTCTTTAATTTATGGTTTGTCGCTTTATTGATTTCATTATTATTTTTTATTTTTTTTTTATCAGGATTGCTAACACCAAAAGCTCTATTTCTGTAGCACAGCATCTTTAATAAAATAACACAACACGTCATTAATTTTAATTAACTTAACATTTGTTGAACTATATATTATAAATTTAATTACTCTAACAGTAGTTGCTAATACTATTTGCTTCTTATCTACTTAATGTATTATATGAAACTACTAATAATCACATAGCAAAATCTTATTGGTTTTAATTGAATGCGAATGTTTGATTTAAATTGTAATCAATTTATTAATTCCATGTCAGATTGGTGTCTATTCATATGAACCAAATGCATTTAAATTTGGTGATCGAGATCATAGTTATTCCTCAATACCAATTCAGCCTAGACGTTTGTGGCACAAGAACTTCAATATTCAGTTGTCGTTTAGAACATTCTATCCAAGTGGATTATTATTCATTGCTCCAGTAAGAGTCTATTAACATTTAAATTCTATATTCTTAAAAATAATGAAATATTAATTTATATTAGGGTACAAAGGAAAAACAAAAACACTTTATTGCTTTAATTCTACGAGATGGATATCTTAACTTGATCATACGGAGCAGAAGAAAAGAGACTGTATCATTACCAGTTCGGTTTAATGATGGTGAATGGCATCATGTGACCATTGTGAATACCAAATCTCGTATTATATTGAAGACAAACGGACACAAGAGCACCAATACAACTAAAATACCAAAGAAAATATTCACAACAAATACTTTATATATTGGTGGGATACCAGAGACTGGTGTACAACTTCCACCTGATTTACAATCCAAAGTTGAGAGTTTTAAGGGTTGCTTAAGACGTTTCTCAATTAATAATGCTACCCAAGATTTGGCAAAACCGGCTCGTCATCAATTCGTAGGACAATGTTTTCCATCGATTGAGAGAGGTTCATACTTTCCTGGCGATGGATATGCTGTCTACAGTAATACGATTTATCCATTATTAAATAAATTAATATCGCTAATCTTTTTATGATTTGCAGAAAAAAATTTCAATGTAGGAAGCGTTCTGGAATTTGATATAGAATTCAGAACATCGGAACTTAATGGAGTTCTACTTAGTATAGCCGATCCTATTGGATTTCCCGCTATGTCATTAGAATTAAATGGAGGAAAGGTAATCATTATGTCTTTGCCACTAATGGATATTAATTAATCTTTTTTTATTACAGTTAATATTCTCTGCGGATCTTGGAGATGGTAATCCATTCCATGCCGAATCAGAATTCTCATCAAAATATGCATTATGCAACAATAAATGGCACACGATATCTGCTGTATATGACTCAGATCAATTAGCATTAAAAATAGATGAACAACCATTGGTTATCGCATTAGCACAACATTTAGCATCAGGTAAAGTGAATACAAGACACTCGTTATACATTGGAGGTTTGCCAGGTAAGAAATATCGATTAAATAATATTATAATTCATCTACTAAACGTATAATATATTTTTAATTTAATAAAAGATAATGCACCTAGTGGTACATTGGGGACAAGGGAAAATTTTAAAGGGTGTATCCGAAATGTTAACATTCGTGGCGAAAGGAAAGATTGGACCGATATGGATAATTTATTTAATGTTCATCTAAGTGAATGTTTATTAATCAATTAAAGAAACAGAGGCTCATATATTTTCTTAAATAATAAGTTGACATAATAGAAGTTATAATGCTGGCGTTTAGGCGAATAGTTAACAAACAATTTACATACTGCCATTTTTATATTATAGTCAGAATATTAAGTTCGCATAATTGGAGTGGATTTTTAATATTCCTTCACATTAAAAACATTTAATTATTATTAATTTTTAATTCTAATCGGTGTGAAAAAAACAAAAAGTATTGAATGCTATCGTCCTTGAGTTCGGAATTTTTAATTGACGGTACGTTGTCCAATCAAGTATGAATAGCTGTATAATAGTGAAACTTATTTATTTGTTTAATTCTAAGGTGTTAAAACTAGTTTAAAAATAATAACTAATCCTAAGATTTAATTGACGAAATAAAAAAAAAATATTAAGACAATAAACCAAGAAATGTATATAGAAATTTAGGGAAAAAAATTATTAGTATGTCGTTATAAAAAACTAATTGAATTTTATCAATTAATATTAGGTAATCATTTGCATTTACTTTGAATTAAGTAATTAATTTAAGTGAAATTATTTATTAGAATCCACATTGTTCAAAACTGTAACAATAAATTTTCCACAATCAATTCCATATCGGTATTTCAACCTGTCTGTAATTGGTAACCATTGCGAAATAAAAGTAACAGACAAGATATTTATATTTTAAATTTACAGTTTATTCAAAAATGAATTCTGTTCATAAAAAAATGTATTGAACTTTTTTTATTCATCACATATAGATACACTGTTGGTATTGATATCTTAAGTGAGAATTATTAAGTTTACAATATATATATGGTATGAGAAGTTTTTTTTAAGAAAATTTAATTTACAAAACGAATCCAATGTCTTAAATTTTGATGACCACGAATGATTATAATGCAGTCGTTCAGAGGCATTATGCCATTGTTCCATTGGATTTAAATCGCTTCATTGGTGTTCAATATTTACCAGGTACCTGGAGCGGCATCAAGGTTGAGGGATGAGACTGAACTGAGATGTCCTGGAAGTGGAGCGGTATGGACTGATCCACGGTTGGCAGCGGTGTATGAAGCAGCCAATGGAGCGGCAATGACTTTGGTGGCAACTGGAGCATGAGCCCAGGCAGCTGGGGCAGCCCATGCAGCAGCTGGTGCAGCCCAGGCAGCTGGAGCAGACCAGGCGGATGGAGCCCAGGCAGCAGCGTATGGGGCAGCTTGCCATTGACGAGACCATGAGGTGGCTAATGGAGCAGACCAGGCAGCTGGAGCCCATGAGGCGGCGTATGGTGAAGCCCATGAGCCAGCCCATGGAGAAGCAACAGCAATAGCTCCAGCATTAGCGTAGGCAACGGCGGCCAAGAAAACAACAGCAGCGAAGAACTACAAAAAATATTTAAAAAAAAACGTTAATATTTTATCACTGTAATCCAATAATCACAAGGTAAGGTAAAATTTTCTATCCAGGATCTCTTAAAGATTTGTAAGAATCTTGAAATTCCTTACTGTTTCACTTACTTTCATTTTGATTGATTTTTTGGTTTTTTGTACTTGTCCTCTGAATGAGTAGCAAACAAATTATGATGATTATTCTGAAAACTCTGCAAGCTTTTATATGAAAATCGAGATCATTCAAAATCCCATAACAATACAAGAATTTACCACCGCCACAACATAAAATTGAATTAAATAGATACAGTGGGATATATGTAGATTGTCTTATGGACAGCTAAATAAAGTGGTAAAACTGATTAAAACAGAAGTGTAGCAAACATACAACTACTTGAATACGATAAATACGATGGAATTTCAGTTTCAATATTCAATACTACCTATATTTACATCCAATCGGTACAGCCATCGGGCCAATTAACAATCAATCTCTTCTGGGGTAACCAATATCTCATGAATTGTGTCGTATTTTTAATGTAACTAGTTGATATTCAAAATAGGTGATACATATTCGATTCGATACGAATTAACCAGATAATTGAAGCATTCAATGGACGATTATAATTATGTCGAGAAACAATTGTAATAATTGTGTTAATACAAATGTTGGGTGCGGTGTATAGGCAATTGGATGGCTAATCTACCGGCAAGAAAAGACGAATAACAGACCGTATTAACAGATAAAAAAAACTTACAATCCTTGAAATTGAATACCAGATGATATGATTCAATTCAGAGTAACAGCTTTTTATAGATATTTCATTTCATCTGTTTAATACAAAAAGTGAGTTTCAAAGAAAAGAACATTTTTTATCGCAAGTAAAACCGTTAAGACGAACTTCATCAATTTCCTAGTTACGTGGCGCTTCATTTCAATGGCATGGACAGACTTATCCAATTGATCGGTATGAAATTTTTAACGAATTATTCGCAATAATTATAATAAAATGAAAGGTGCGGTTGAAAAAAAAACTTGCATTGAAAATGTCATAAACAACTAGAAATAAAAAATAAAAAAATATTTCAAGAACTTGTTGAAATCATTGATCTAAAGAAATAAGAAAAGATATTGAAATTGTAAGTTGATCTGGTTTTTGCCCGCTATGAAACTTTTTTCTGATTTAAATCATATCCTGGATTACGTCAAATTTCTTTATTGTAAAATAATTATTATATGACCAACGAAATTTCATAATATTTTAAATATTTTAATTCGAATTAAAGTCGTTATAGTAAATTTAGAAACCAAATAAACAAATATAATCTTGAAATGAATGGGTGGAATTCTCAGTGTTATAAATAAAAAACAAATAAATTCTAATGTCTGGTCATAACTAATTCATGATTGTTTTATGTTTTTAATGTAGTCAGCAAGTATGTAGCAATTGAATAGCATAATCGATATAATAATCCATCCGTGTTACTGCCTACCACTGTTAATATTCTACAAATATGGAATTGATACAGGTGATCATTTGAATGTGACGCACTTGGCTCCACTTCATTGTAAAGTTCAATAAAATCGAAATGTGCTGTAAGAAATATTTAAACGAGAAAAAAAAATCATTACCAGCCACAATAAACAACTATTCCTGTTGTCCATAGTATACACGCATATCTTGATATGAAACTAACAATAATTTCCATGTCACTTAATTGCGCATAGATAGTCATAAAAATAGCGTTTATGCCGTAACATGTGTACACTGTACTCCGGTGGTTACCATTTGAACCAGTTATTCAGTTCAACATTTAATTGGATTACAATCAATTTAACATTGAAATATTTTGTGGCATTTGTTCCTCATTTAATTGTAACAGACATAATAATTAAAAGCGATTATACTAACAAAATTACGCAACCTGAACAGAAAATTACTAATCGTTCGATTGTATTCTTGAATTTACTCCTCATATGGGGTGTTGGCGTCATTTTAAAACCCTTTTAAAACCTTTGATATTTTTTTTTACTTTTATGAAATTTGGACCATGATTTGTCAAAATCAATTTCAACGTCTTTTTGTATCACTAAGACACTGAGTTTGTTTCAAGTTTACCATGTCACAATAATTGAATTTTATTAAATTTCCGTGTTACTCGGTTAAACCAAACCACAATTCCCAGACAAATGAAAGGGAAATTCACATCTGACTTGTTCATTTTATTTTATTTTATCTATTATTTCGTTAGTAAATTGTAATATGGATTAATATTGAATCAGACTCAAATACCTCGAGGATCATTATAATTTGATAAAAGTTTCAATATCGGGTTTCTTACTTTCATATATTGCTCGAAATGCATTCATATTTTCCGATATTGTTACACTATTACGCCTTTTTAAAATATTTATCCGTTACAATATATACAACGTAGTTGTAAAAGAATGTTTTGTAATAATAGTGACTGAACTGTTTTAAATGGCCTTTGAATAATATTCATATGTTGAATTTATTTTTGTTATTTATTGAGTTTGTTGAATATCGGTAGTAATTACATGCTGAATAATAATTTAAAATCAATTTAATTGTTATTCTATTAAATGATCAATCTATTCCACCACACTAAGAATGAATTTATTGTTAACATAATATGCCATCGGGTTCCAATTTTTTATGCAAATACAAATCTAATCATCGTATAAATTGATTTATTTTATGGTTTTATTCTGAAACAGATAACTCAAAAGGAATACAATCGAGCGCACTGAATTCAGGGGAATAGACTTACATTATGCAATATCAGTTGAAACTTATATATGATTAAATAATATTTTAATGCTTATAATTCTCATCTTAGAAACTTATTCAAAACAATATACATTTATAAAATACATAATCGATAATCATAATACATTTGTTCATTGTGTATTGAGATATTTCACGAGCTCTTAACTGAAACATCATTTACTCATAGGTAGTAGTAAATTCCAATTGTTCTTGAATGAACTGTATTTTTTTGTGGCGTGGTGTCCAATATTATTCAGATTTTTAGGAATGAAATAATTGCACCGGTGATAATAAATAATAATTTAGCTCTTTTTGTATTCTATTCGTTCTACCTTGACCTCGTCATCAATTAATTGATACACATAAGTGACCACAGTACTACTTTGGATATCCATCAAGACAAATGAAGGAATGATGTTACTGCAATTAGCAAATTATTTATAATTGATATTGAAAAATGGTATATGATAGTCTTACGGGTCAAATGGACTATAGGCACCAGTTGCTGATCCAGGATTAATATAGAACTTATTCTCATGTTCATAAGCCTCGAACTTGTGTGTGTGGCCAGAAATTAAAATGTCTACATCTAATTGCCGTTGAATCAAAGCAAGAGCCTCTGGATCACCCCATGGAACAACCTAAAAGTTGAATGAACTACAAATCATATTTGTAATTAATAATTTCATTTCAAATCTCACTTGATGCCCATGACATAATCCAATTCGAAATTGTCCTACGGTCACTACCTTCTGTTCCGGATAATTCATATTCTAAAAGAAGTAGCGGATAAGCACACATATTACATGAAAGTGTTAATTAATTGAGAACCTCATCGAATTCTCCGCGAACAATGTGAACATCATTGGCTAGTGTTTTTAAATAATCAAACGAATCCTTTGTACATAGATTGCCAGTACATAAGATGTGATGTATACGTCCAGGCACAAGGAGTTTCTTAAATTTCGCCGGGAAGCTACTGCATCTATGCGGTATGTGGAGGTCCCCTAGCACAAGAACCAACTGTAAAGTATAGAATTAATTTAGGAAAATTGATTCAAACGCCTACCAAATTGCCAAACACATTACCATATCGACTATCCCCTTCTATAGATTATCACAAGAGACAAACAAATTGAATACGAGTAGCTAACTATCGACAGAATTGTTGGAAACTGAATTGAATCAATTTGTTAAAAAGATAAGCTTTTAGTTCTGCCGGAAACAATCTTCAACGAAACCACTGCCAATATACTGTACCTTTTGGAGTAACTCCCAACGAACGGTTGCAATCAATTGAATTTCAAAAGCAAAGGATCCTTCGATTTATTATATTTACTCGATTTATTATCACACAAGCAGCCAGGACCTGACAATGTATTCAATTTCACTTGTGTTTTTATTTATTCATTGAGCGACTGTTAAATCGCTAGCGATTAAAATTCTTCGATACTGTCAAATGCCACTTGTATGTAACTTATGTACTGTATAATGTCATTTAAATTAGTTTTAGTATGTTTTAGTAATGCTTAATAGTCATTTAAGAAAAAAATCATATAATCGTTATTAACTTTAGTAATTGATAGTTGTACAGAATGAATATAAAAGTTTATTAACTCAGTTATACCGTAAAGCAACATTTTATGCACTCTACAGTTGGTACTCCTGGTATGTTCTAATTAATCAATGGTTATTCAAGTTCCTTAAAATTCGTGAATTTTTCAGCTTACATCGCCAAATGAGACTCATTTAAAATAGTATATTATAATAGTATATTCATTATAAATAGTGAAACGATCAATTTGATTTTGAACCAAGTGACCAAGTGATTTTCCTTCAACATGTAACAGCTGATTTAAACTTTTCGAGCAGAGCTGGTCTAAATTTAATGCGAGGTGTATGAAAAAAATTCATCGTTTCATTTATGGTATTTGGAACAAATAAGTAGTAAAGGCATATAGCAAGCGTAGTTAATATATTGCCTTTTTCTAATCATTGTGAATCTTTATTTTGTTTCCGAGGAAAGAGAGTCTGAAAAGTCACCAAATTGACAATTAAAATTATTTTTTTTTAAAAGTAAACAATTAGTCGGAGTTAAGAAAATAGTCGATTCAATTACTGCGATCCCAATATTTCCAATAAATAAAAGGTAAGCAACATCCTAACAGTAATAGTTCATAATTAAATACTAAACGAGTGTTTAACAACAGATAGTTGCAGTTTTTAAGAAACACTTTGTATTTGTTCCAGTAACAAGAGTCGATATTATTCGATATACCACAAGGTCATTTTTATTTACCATCATTTTGTTACTAACAGTTACTAGTGAATAATCCAAATATTAACACATTTATACGTATATCCTCTTGATACTTGCAGATCACCATACGGACAATGAGCAGCGGAGACAATTTTGGTATCCATCGCGGAGCAGTGAAGCCTACTCCAAACAGTCAGCCGCAAGACGATCGTACCCCCGGAGTTATTCTGAGCGACTTCTTGACTCAGCTCGAGGACTACACGCCAACCGTATGTATATCTTCTATTGAGAACTTCATTCCATATATGTAACAATATCTAATCAATTGTAGATACCAGATGCAGTCACATCCTATTACTTAAACACTGCTGGTTTCGACGCAACTGATCCCAGAATGTAAAATACTGTTGTATGTTTTCCAATTTTTATCGTTTAACCTAATACTTTATCAATTTTAGTGTTCGCCTTATTTCAATTGCGGCCCAAAAATTCATATCAGACGTTGCCAATGATGCATTACAGCATTGCAAAACCAGAACCAGCAATGCACCAACCAGTCATGGATCCAATAAAAATCCAAAATTAAATCAAAAAGACCGAAAATATACCCTAACCATGGAAGATTTAGCACCAGCATTAAGTGACTATGGTATTACGGTTCGTAAGGCACATTATTTTGTATAAATTGGCACTCTGTTCGGATAGGTTTAAGGTAAATGTTTTTCATTTCTTAGATTAATGTAGACCTTTTATTGAAGAGGTTTGAATTTATTGAATATCCAATTTATTCTTAATTTGCAAATAACAAGAGAAAACAAAATATAAATGTATGAAACAAATGAAGAAAGATTAATAACTTGGAATGTACATTATGGATCTCCAATAACAACCATATTACCGGTTTCCGTCTCATATGACTCAGATATTTTTCAGATCATGATTGTTGCATGTTTCAGGCTTCAGGCGAATCGAAACTTTTGACTACATAATATAACAATGAATTATTTCTTCACATTCATGTTTATGAATACAATATCAGTGACAGCATAAAAATTAATACCGATTTTTACTGGTTCTGGATGGCCGGTTTTTTGATATTGGTTGTTTTGACATCAATCCGAGTTTTATTATGTTCGTTTATTGATTAGCCTTTAACCGAATCTATTTATAGCCAACGGACTGATATTGAATCAATTAAATTACAATTTTAATTTAAATATTTTTACTATACAAAATGTTGTTTACTCCATATGAATATAACTCACTTATGAGTTTACACGCAGCTATAACGTAACTAATGCGACCGATAAGAATGAATGAAGTGTGGCATTCCGCAGTTTTTTTTTTATTTATATTAATTTCCAGTCTTATACATATATGAATAAGAGAGTGATAACAGCCGACTGTTAATTACTTTATAACGGCGTTGAAAAAACTGGGATTTGTAATGGACTTGCATTGTTACGAGGTAATGTATCTGTATATCATATCTAATTTTAAAATTAATCATTATTATACAAATAAGTGGAACATTTGTTTACAGCATATTTTTATTTTTATTTATTTCAGGAACACCGAACCATAGCATTTTATCAATGATTTCAGCAGCAATCATGCGCTGTTCACGTTTTGCCCTTTTAACCGTATTTTCGTTTAACTGACGTAATTCTATCGTCAGTGTATCATGACCCATCCATAGATTATGGCACAAATTGAAGCAACATATCAACTAATAAATTCGGCTATGAATAACAGTCATAATAATATTTTTTGCTGGGAAAGGAACGATTGGTACTGGCAAGGTGTAGAGTAGACCTTAGGAAATTTAAATAGTACAACTGCGCAATCGTTTAGAATCCAGACAACGGAATTCTATTATTGTTTTGATTGTAAACTGGTAAAAAATACTCTGAACAGCAATGGGAGAGTCCACTTGCAAACCGAGAGATCGAATGGAATTGACAACAAGAGAGGTGAAACATGACTAAAACGCAATTTATTTATTACTTTTGCAAATATTTTGCATGAGTTTTTTATTATTCCAACTAATGACAAAATCCAAGTAAACCGTCAACAATTCGATGAATTTTTTTACCCACTTTAGAATTGTTATTAATGAATCTCATACTACAGAAAAGATTCAGTTCAATTGACGAGTTTACATACCAGCGCACATTTATCATATGGAATATCAACAAACTGGTTCGTTGTTTGCCTCTTTTTACAGAGACTCTCTGGCCATGCATCACGCCGTTCAACAGCAGAGAACGAATATAAAATGTGGAGTATACACAATCGAAACTAAGTAAAAACCAAAACAACGTCAGCCACTCTGTTCATTCAGTGTTCACGTGAACATTTCAACGATATCATGAGGTCACGGCGTGATCAACATAATGCTGTTGGTCGGAATGAACATTGAGTCAGGCATCCATACGGCATTTAATGTTGTATAGCACACTATCGCTACATGCTATAGTATTCGACGGTAATACTTGTTTGTACATACAAAATATCGAGCCCCCTTCGATTTGATTGGCTTAAAACGCACCTTTTTTTCTCTACATTCAATTGCTTGTGCTGTATGACGTTCCATACCATCCATATAGGAGTTGATTCCATTGATGAACCACAAATGAATATTCGATGTTCAGGCAGGAATTGAGACGGACGAACATAGAAAAATATACGACAGCTAATTTAGGAGGACGCAAATAATAACAACAGTTTAAAAGTGAAATTAGACAAAAGTGTTAATGAGAGTATTGTGTTTTTAAAATTCTAAATGACTTTAGTGTAACTGCAAAAAGAAAAAAGTTAGAGTTGAGAAAGGCAATATACTGTCACTTGACCATTTAAAGATTTGACTATAGTATGTCGTTGGGAAATAATATCTTTAAAATATATTCGCATTATTACCTGCTACGAAACGTATCGTTCAGGTGAAATAATCACAAAAACGGTTCGAATTAATATTGGGCATATACATATCTATACTGTCTATGGAAAATTACAGAAACGCTCCAATGTTGGACCATCGGAAATTTACCAGAAAAAGTTTTTATAGACGAAACTAGCGCCAATAAAGTGAATTAAATTAACTTGATTGAATATTTAAAACTACAACAACATAACATATTGTGACTGTTCCCATTAACAGTGCATATGAATTCATTCACCTGGATTTATGTGAATTATTAAACTGTACTACATAATTATTTGAACAAAAGTGTCCAGTACGTTATTTAGAGTGGGCTAAAATATAATCATAAATTAACACCACACCTAAATAAAAAAAAAGAAAATTTGAACTTTGTCATAATTTCTTTTAAATTGGTTCGATTCAATTAACATATTGTTCTAAGTGTATAAACAAGAAACAAGAACAATATAAAGTGAGAGAAAATAAATTAAATTAATATTTTGCTATAACCGTCTGGACTAATACCAAAGTTAAAATTTAAATAAAAAATTTAGCTTTGTGGGGTACATTATTCGTATCAGATTGAGTATTTACCTCCTAGTGCGAATACTATTAACGGACGAGACAGTGAAACAATTTTGATTCATTCTATACATTTAAAATAAAATCACACGAGAATTTCATGGGAGCGTACTTCTGGCTTTTGTGAGTCCCGTACGTGAAGTGTGAATCAGTTATTTATTTGAAGCCGAATAGGAAAGTTGGATTTTTTATAAATAAAAAGAAATAATTTTTATATAAAATAAAATCACTGTTGTAACAGCTAACTGAATGAACAGAACGTGAAAACTAAGGAAATTATTACAATTGATTAAAACAGTGTTGAAATTTGAAGTAAATTTAAACTGGATTGAAAGTAACAATATTACAAGTTGCATTGTATACAAAAACATTAATTGCGATAATAATTAATTTATTGTGTGTGATTCATATAACAATTTAAAATAATGGATAAAGTGCTGGGAGTAATATCACCGCCATCCACACCCCCGTTAGAATTATTTGGGAAAAAGGTAAGCATTGAATAAAATAAAATATTTTTATTTTAAATATCCAAATCGCAGGTGAATGTTAATGATATCATACAATGTTATTTAAAATATGGACGATGCGAGAGACCAAATTAGCATATGCTATTGTAACGTCATGAATTTTAATTAGGATATGGTATTGATGCAAGAGTATGCCCATTTTACATCAATACAAATTTTTATATGATTTCCTTTTATAAAATTGGACGAGATTTTGAATATGAAAATGTACAATTGTGCCAGTATCGCGTAATCTTAAAGTGTACAGAAGTCTCATTACAAAATTTAAAAAAAAATTTACTGCATGAATTATCTGTGGAGGTACTCGTTAGCTGCCTCCGTGCTCACTTTGTGTAATGGAATGGAATAGTAAAAATCATGTTTTGATCACGCAGTGTTTAAACGATGATCAGCTGGTTCTCACGTGAACACCACCCATCTATTGAATGAATGCGGTGCTGAATAAAAAACTGATACTCGTATAAATAAAGCGACTGAACCGAACTCTCTGTTAGGGGACTTTAAAAAGAATGCCAGTTCTCAATTCACGTCATATTGAAAGTGTTGGCCAGCATTCTGTTTGCTTCATGTGAACAAATTGTTTAATATTTGTTTGATTCCCAGAGCAGCTAACAATTCATAAATAATAGAATATGTTATTTAAAGGCACCCACGGACAGAAAATTCGTTTTCATTTTCAAACCGTTTTGGGGGTACATCATATAGTTAGTCAAAAAATATCGGAAGAATCTGAATCTTCATTGTTTGCGTGCTTTAAATGACACACAATTGAATTGAAGGTGATCACTGATTCCGATTCCGATTCTGAACCCTCTCAAACATTCGGATTGGGGCTCGTACAACCATTGAGAAATGTAATTGTATATAGTTGTCGTTTTCCCATTCTCTTTTATTTGATTCTGTTTTTCTGTAAATCAAAAGGCTCGTTTGAAGATAATCAACGGAATTTTAAATTGAAACCGGAAAGTGGGCCTGGTCGTCACAATACTTTAATGATTATTAAACGTATTTAATTTAATTTACATAAAAGTTAAAAGTTATTACCATTTATAGTGAGATATTTAATAAAATGGCAATGAGATCTGGCTCAATTCATTTACTTTACAATTAACGGAGACGATTGCGTATATTTTTACTGTGCAATGCCAATTGCCCAGCCAATGTGTACTTGAATGCTTTCCCGATAACACATTGATAATATGCAAACACTTTTAAAATGAAATATTATTTGTATATACATATTTTATTAATGATGGCTGATGCATAATCGTGTTAATAATATGATTATATATAAAATAAAATCCATCATCATATAAATTTCCCTTGTTGATAATAAGAATACGTATTAAATTGATATCATATTATGATGGAAGGAATTTTTTTTTAATTCCTATAGTCGTAATAAGTTGTTATCTATCCACTAAAAATGATCCTCTTGAATAGGAACAGAAAACGACGCAATTTATTTACAGTGATTACTTGTAGTGTTAATGATTAGTTTAAATTTTTTACCGAAATGAAATTATTGGATTTTTTTAAGAATTCGATTTCCATATTCATTATTGCTTAAATTAGATAATAGTATTAGATCAAATACACAGAGTGGATATAAAAAATCACAGGTTTTTCTTCCAATGGCATTGATATATTGAAACCGTTACGGCCTCAAATAACCTCTTCCATTAACGAATCGAGTATATTGTCTCTGAATCGAATCCATGAATGAATTTTATCATATTTTCAAAAAATTTGTAGTTTATTAACATTTTACCTTAACATTTTCGATATCATGAATTAATTATAATACTTATTTTCATTTTGTTATTAATTTTTTAGCCGATGACCAATGAATCTGTTGAAAATATGAATGTTGATCAACTATTGGATTTATCACGTACTGCATTACAATCTCCGACGATTATAACACCGAATCCATCTGACACGGAAGAGGAGTGTGATCTACCACCGAGAAAACGACTTGCGATACGTGACTCGTATCCACACGACATTTTATTGGGAGGTAATGGCTTCTATCAACGCTGCCAATCGTCACCATTACATCATCCTCACGACGACAGTTGTATGGCAAATGACGGAGAATTGTTCATGAAACGGACACAATTAGAAAAGGGCCATGAAAATAATATGATAAATAAATACCCATCAACAGTAATTACACCAGAGAACAGTATTGATTTAGATTATGATTTAAATAAATCAATTGAATTAGATCCGCAACGATCTCGAGCAAGTGTGATTATGAAAGTGAACCGTGATGGCACCTGTACCACTTGGGATGAGCTAACTCAAATTTCTCAAACATCGGAATCATCTGAGGATAATGAACCAAATGTATTTCGCAGTTTTAAGTATAAAATTGGTCGGCCAGGTGGTATGCGACTTAACAGTTTTACAACATCTGAGAGTACAGTATCGCAACCTACCCCTACTAGTTCTGTGAACAATAAATTAGTGTCTGAGAATGTGTTCCCAAAGTTAATCACCACACAATCAGAGTCAAAAAATGAGGTGGTTGTCAAACCAAAATCGAAATCTCGTAAAACATCATCTGTGAACAGTGGTACAACACAATTACCCGTAATTGCTCCCAAATTGCCAAACAGTATTTTAGTGACGACAGCCAGTAGTCAATCACCAAATCTACCAACCCAATTTTTAATAATTCAATCACCCAATTTTGAATCTCTACAGAAAATAACGAAAACGAAACAACAATCAACACCGGCTACAGAAAGACGCCGTATCTATGAGTGTAATTATCCAAATTGTGATAAAAATTACTTTAAATCGAGTCATTTAAAAGCTCATCAACGTATTCATACCGGTGAACGACCATTTACTTGTAAGTGGAAAGATTGTGGACGTAAATTTTCGCGATCTGACGAATTATCGAGACACAAGCGTACCCATACCGGTGAAAAGAAATTCGTGTGTAAAATTTGCACCAAGAGATTTATGCGTAGTGATCATTTATCAAAACATGTGAAAAGACATTCAAAGGACAAAAACACTGGAGCTCAAACAGTTGGAAAAACAACACCACTCAGAGCAATTGTGCCACAACAAAGTGTGCAATATCAATTAATTATATAAATTGGCGATAGACCTAGAAATATACAAAGTCCGTGTAAAGATCATTTATTGGCATAATGATTTTCAAATATGATTCAAATTGAACTCATAATCTAATTACCTATAACATTTCATTCCATCATATTTACAAAATAATTTGCACTTTGTAACTTAGGGAATAATTAATATTCTATTTGGTATTTAACAAATAAGTAGAATAGATAGATGTTTCTAATTATATTTTCTGTGATAAAGACAAGAATTAATTGATATAACTTTAAATAATATTTCTACGCTCTGAACTTGAATTATGAATTACAAATAAGAGGATAGAATTGAATATAAATACTATTTTATTAAATTTCTCGTCAATTAGATTAAGGTAATATTTTCTCACCTAGGCAATAGCAAACTCATCTTTATGATTAACTAAATATTATTAGCTACATCATCATAACGTACGTTCTATTTTAGTGTGTTAATAGAAATATATTTTCTTTAATAAATGATCAATATTAATTTTAAATCAGTAAGGTGATATATGTATGTTAATTCTGATAGTTTTCAACCAAGAGATTATTATGCTTTTAAGTCAATGGTTAATTTTGATTATAAGATCAGTTAGATTTTAATTAACTTAAATTATAATTATGAAGAAGCTATAAAAAATTTATTGAACAAAGGTTAAATAATTTAAAAATTGAATTGTGTTTTAATCAATATTTCAAAGTTTTCCAGATTTCATACCATCCATTAGCAATAAGGATCTTTAATCGTCATTTTTTAAAGGAACTATATATTGTTTGTAGTATCTATCTGTGAATCAATTAACTCCTATATTAACAATAATTTCCTTTTGTTTTAGGAAATCTCGAATCAAATACTATTTGTAATTAAATTACTCGATTGTTCAGACAATAACACGTACGCAAAGCAGATATTACTTCGTGGTTGCATATTAGCATTTTTTTTTCTGAAAAAAGTGAAATAAATAAATTTGGGTCCTCGCTAAATAATCACGGACACGTCGTTGATTACGCGGTTTTTCCAACGGAATTTCAAAATTAAAATCGTATAATGTAGGTGCGGGAAAATCGACGCAACTTAAGACGTATTGAACTCTATTTAACACTTTCCACTACTTCAATTTAATTGAAATAATAATTTTTATTAATCAATTTAATTTTTAAAAAACCGGGGACACACCGACGTTGCCATAATTAACTTTCGATTCAATTATTGATTATTAGAATTTAGATGGCGCCAATGTAGGTGACCTCAATACTAGCTTCATGATGATTTTATACATTCAGGGGTATTGTGAAATTTTCGATTATTTTTTTTCAAAAGTTTCAAAACTGTTGTTGTAATCCTAAGAATGGAAAACAAGAAAATCACTGAAAATTCAAAAGTTTCACAATTGTTGTTGTAATCAATGCATGATGTCGGTGTACCAATTTGCATTAATATAGATGATTTCCTTCAAATACTAAGAAAAGTTCGAGATATTTTATTTTACATAATACGAATTTTAATCTTCAAATATATAAATGGTTTTTAGAATAATTCTTACGATAAGACATAAATTAACATTTCATTTCGAATAAAATTAACCCAAAGAGTGCATTTTGTATTCGCGTTTTGAATCAATTCAAAGAAAACAATATTAGTTATTAAATCACATACAATTATGTAGAACTCATGAGACAATAAGGATATTATGATAAATTACATTTTTAAAACTACTAATATTATTTAACAGTGGCTGCTGACACCATTAGCAGTAACGGATGCATTTGCAGGTGGTTGCAACAGATCACAAAATTGAAATAGAGCTTCTCGCAATGATCGCGATACTTCTGGAGACGATGTCGTTGTACAATCCACTAAATATGGATACAAACCAATAAGTTGTTCCCAAGCAACTTTTCCGACTTTTGATTTCGGTGCCTTTTTCATTGATATTATAAGAGTTGTAACTGCTTTTAATACAAATGCTATTTCAGACATTCGGTATCTAAAAGTATATGCAATTAGACGTAAATCT
Source organism: Coboldia fuscipes (assembly GCA_001014335.1). Lineage (NCBI taxonomy): Eukaryota > Metazoa > Arthropoda > Insecta > Diptera > Scatopsidae > Coboldia > Coboldia fuscipes. Next base: position 81,506 of record JXOR01000579.1, read on the forward strand.
ACTGATAAAAAATTTTAATATTTTAAATTACCGAGGTAACGGATACTTTCCGCTTTGTCGTTCATCGTCTGTGAATCGTTTTAATACTTCCTGGAATCGATGAAGTAATGCGGTCACTGCTAAACGTCCAGCAACACCACTTTCACTCGACTCAATTGCACGTACATTATTATTACCTGAATCATCAAGTAACGAGAATTGTAAGAGTGTCTCAAAACAAATCTTAGCAAATTCTTCACGTAATTTTAATTCGGCATCACAACCTATTAAAATTTAAAGTTAACAATATTTAAAATTATGTTACAAAGTCAACTAGTCTGACTTAATACGCACCATTACTATTCACAGTTGCTGAATGAATTGATCCCTTATTTAATATCACTACGACATTTAGTATAAACTGATGAGGAATTTCATGCGAAAAAGGCAATACTTCATCCCTTAGAAGCTCAATCACTTGACAATCAATTTGTTCGTCGTAAACGATATCATCCAAAGTACGTTCTTCTATTGGACATACGCTACATGATACATGAAATATATTTTCATTAAATGATGCAATAGAAATTGTATTCTAGGAATTTACCTTGATGGGAATAAAAATTTATCGAACGTATTTGATAAATCATCCCACATTGTAGCAAAAGGTTGGGGATTTCTTCGTGCAACTTGTAATCCAACATGTAAAACTGTCATTAAACTATTGATTGCCAATTTCCAAGTAGTTGGTGACATACAATTATATTTCATTGACAAGGGTAAGTGCAAGGTTTTAATAATATCTGGTAGAATTTGTCCATCAATAACCCGTTCATCAGTGGCTGTTTGTTCATATAATTTTACAGCCACGGTCAATGCTTTTTCACCAAATGGTATGTCATTAATACTGCTCCAATCATGATTATTGGCCATTGTACGTTGACTTCTTTCACTCATTGGATGGCATGCAAATTTAATGAAACTCAACAGCTGCTTGAATACATCAGGAATCATAGGCTTTAAATTTGAAGATGGTGTCATTGCTTCCTACGATATTGTTATATAAAAATCAATAATAACTATAATTTATTGATATACAAAATGAATAACAAAATTTACCTTTTGAAGAATTTCAACACAATCTAATATTCCGTCATGTAAAGGCGTTAATGGGGAATCTACCATTGTCGACTTTATATACGGTGTCGTTTCACTATGTATTGGTACAGTTGCAGCATTATTTAGCACTTGACACAATTGCCTTAAATCGGTTTCTGTAAATCTACAATGACATCATACTTAAATTTTAAAAATCCATTTTTCTAATGATATCTATTAAGCAACCTTACCTAGTTTTGATATGTTGAAATAACGCCGGGAATATTTGAACTAAAGCCGTTAAAAATGATTGGCTTGGTACATAAAGATCCTCAGGTTTATTATTCACTCCTTCGGTTACCACTGGTTTTGTGCTTTGTAGACCAATTTTAATCCAAATTCGCCATGCCATCTACAACCATTTTAGAAAAACCAAAATAAACTTCAAATTCGAAAGTGCTTCACTACAAATATCATACATTCCAAATATCCACCTCATCTCCACCACCACCACCACCAGCACTTGGCTTCTCCACTATCTCCAAATCATCGCTCTTTTCTGTTTTGATATATAAAACTTCTTGGAAAGACTTCAGAGCTGCCAAGGACACTTCATTGCTTTTACTCAATGCTGAATGTTCTATAAATTCTAAAAGAAGAGCCCAAGCTCTAGGATAATCGCCAAGTGATTGTAATAATACACGTTTGGTATTAAATACTCTTGACACTCCTGAGAGCGTTAAAACTTGTGTCTCTGCCCATTGCTTTTGTGCCGTATTTCGGGAGTGATGTATCAATATATTTCCACTCGTGTCAACTTTTTCATTACTCGCTGAACCTGATAAGTTCCTTACACGGTCTAACAATGGGAATAGCACTTGCCACAGGACAGCCTGCCATGTAGGTGATGATAATAAATTCCCATGTGCAGAAATTGTGGAGAACAATGTTTGTCCTGCCGATTTACGTACAGCTGGACGTAAATCAACACATAATTCACCTAAACGAGCAAACAAACACATCCAAAGGCGATCAAAATGAGGCATATTTGGTGTACCTGGAAAATCAGGTAGTACGGAATTATCCTCATTCATAGATGCCATTAGTTTATCTTGATTTTGATTAAAAAAATCGGATATATTCCACTACAAATATAAAATGAATATCAGTGTTAGTATAATTTTTAATTTATTTAATACTCCTCACCATTAAACCGACTGCTGTCAAAGAAATGTTCAATTCCTGAGTCTGGGAACCAAAAGTAGCAGCCGTATTGACACACAACGGTAGACATCGCACCGGCATAACCGGTAAGAAATCAGTTACAACTAATTGAAGACATTGGAAGGCAATTCTGATCAAAGCATCTCTAGAATTATAGATAATATAAATAGTTACAATGTGAAAACTAAAATATATGTTATTCTAAAGTTGTCATACCCATGGTGATTATTTACTGCTCCAATTATTTTTAAAACGTATGGCCAACCATGAACAAGCGATTCACCAGAACCATTCAGAATATTCAAAACACATTCCAATTGTTTTTGACGAACATCACCATGACGAACCGTAGATAATTCACTCAGCGGATTCAGCAACAATGTTTGCAGAGCCATATTATTCTTTAAAGGTTTTTCATATTTATATAACAGGGCTGTCTTCACTAAATATGTCATTGCTTCGACACCCCATTCTCTCATTCTACTGTGCGGATGTTGACACACCTTGAGCAAATGATTAGTTAATGGCAGCCAAAGTACCTCAATTCGTGATAAGTTCATTAATCCAGTTTCTAATAATTTGGCAACGGCAAAAAGCGATGGTTCACGATTCGTATATGGTAGGGTCATTGCTTCATCAGATAATTTACATAAGGCATCAATTAAATGGTGTAAAGCCACGTCATCCAGTTGTTGACTGGATTCGAATAAGCGACTTAACATTTGTGATAAAACAGGTAGATCACTCATTACAAATGTAGTTATTCCTGCATTTGCATCTGTTGCCGGTTTTGAATTGGCCTTAATTTATAATAAATGAATAAATAATAAGTAATAAAATTACATTATAAAATACAAATGTACCTGTAGACTACCGCCAGTTGAAGGTTTGAGTCCCAATATCCAAGCTAAATGCTGTAAGGTGGCCAATACGATATGCCAAGACGAACCCAAAATACTACCATGACAAAGTGCTAGGTGTAACAATGCCCTCATACATTGAAGATTTTTGGCAGTCAGCATAACTGGACCTTGTTGCACACCAACTGGCATAGAAGCAGTAGGTAAAGGTGTTCCGACTGCAACAATTTGTTGCCGATATTCGTTGTCATAGCCACAAGCTGAATTAAATGAATTCGTTAGATCAGGACTATTTGATGTACCATGACCTTTGAGAGCAGTTCCTTGATATCCCATACTTAGCACTGCTAAGGCATATTGATGAGGTAGAGAAGCTTTACAAAGAGCTGTAATGAAAGCATCTCGCGGAATAGTCAACTCTAATAAACCGCATAAGGCTGCATAGTTTTGCATTGCTTTTAAAATATTTTCAGTTGTTGATTCATCTGTAGCTGCTTCGGCTAATGGTGTCAAAGAAGACAATAATCCACACCAACTGGAGTTTATTATTTGAATATGCAATGTTTTATCTTCTTCACTGATTTTATCTTTGTAGGGAATCGGATTGTCATCGCCAAGCTAAAATAAATGTTATAATAAAAAAATTACATATCTCAATAAAATATTGCTCGGGTACTGTTTTACCGTTGATGGTCCTTGTATAGCTAAGGAAATCGATCTGACCAGCTCTAGTAAACAAGCGTAGGATACTGATATTCCATAGCCATCTGGTATATTGGGCGGTTCAGTTTTATCCAGCATATCCAAACTAGAAACGCAAACAACTATAAATCAAGTAATGTGCTTTGAATTGTATATAATAAATTACTAAGTCGATTTAGCTTGTCCCGTTGGGAATGTAGCAACTAATGGAAACCAAACATTACGGAAATAAAATCCGGCTGGTGGAGTCATACCAGGCCCACTACCCATTGGTGTATTGGTGCTACCAGGCTGCTGTTGATTAGTACTACCTATAAAATAAATCGATTTTCAATTATTTCTATTTTTTTGGAGTGTCATTTACACATTCTCATACTTGAACTCATAACTGGAAGTGATAAACTCTGAACATATGTTCCCAATGAATTAATTATATCTTGGAATATGTTAATTGCATCATCACGAAGGTCGTAAGATTTACAGAAAGATACTAATAAATCAGTTTGAATAACCATTTTATGAATAACTTCTAATGCTAATGATCGCTGCCATGTCGGTTTATCTGGATCCAGAAATTTTACGATTAATGATAAGAAGATTTCACATTCAGTTATCTAAAATTTAATATAAACATCAGTCATACATATTATCATACCAATAAACAACTATCATAAATACTTATTGACTGACTTACCAAAAGACTATGATACTTCTGTATTAAAATAGATACAACACGTAATAAACGCATACTAATTGGAAAATATGGTTTATCATGTGGGTCAACTTGTTGTGGTGTAACTACCGTACGATATTTTATGTTTGGTGAAAACAATTTGATGACGAGAGCACATACGTGTTCTTTCAATTGAAACGAAAACTCTGGATTCTATACGATGAAATTAAATCAATCTTAAGACATTGTTATACTCGTAATATATAAGATAAATCATCACCTTGTAAAAAACTGATGGGAATGATAACAACACTGTTTCAAGTAATTCTAATCCAAAAGAACGTGTCATATCTTTAATACCGATGAGCCAATAAGGCTGATCTTTGTTCACCAACTGAACTAAATCCTGAAAGAAAGTTAATAATCAGTTATTTGCTAGACATAAGAAACTAGATAAAGATCCATTACTTGAAATAACAGAAAAGCATCTGAAGCACAAGCACTTAATCCCTTTGGTGCCTCCGTTGAAGTTTTTAATTCGTCATAGTTTATAACTCGGTTTTCAGTTGGATCGTTTGATTTTGATTCTTGTTCGCCAATTACACGTTCAAATACCATTGAAACCAGTTGTCGGACAGTGGCTGCTGCTGCATTTACCGTCGTTGGATCTTTGGAAAAATGCAAACGAAAACACAACACCAAATTCTTTGCCAACGTTTCACCATGTACCACTGTGTTCGTTGTTAGAAGTAATGATACTGTTTGCAAAACCTTTACTTCTTCAGTGCTGTTTTCCATCAAAGTCCATAGTGTATCGGTGATATATCGAGCACCCTTTTGATCAATTACTTGCCGTATGATTAGTCTCTGAATCATTCCCAAACATGTCCTGATTATTTTAATATCTTTGGACTCACATCCCTGTACCAAGGGAAAAAGAATTTGATTTATAACATAATAGACGGGCGTATCTGACCCAGAATCATAACTTTTCAATTTTCCTATCGCCTCTTCGCACGACTAAAATTATTAGAGAATATCAAAAATAGTAATAAATCATAGATATCTGCAGTTTCAGCCACACCCAGGAAACCAGATATAAAATTTTATTAACTTAAATCGCAACATAGTGTATTGCAATGAACTAATAATGGGTGCAAACCATACCTCTTTGATCAGGGGGTATTTCTTTTTTGTGTCTTGGGCCAATGTCTTGAAGTCATTCTGTAAGCCAACCAATAGTTTTTGCACGGCCTCATTATCAATTGGCACACTGGGATACGACATGATAAGATGGAAAAACAGTCCTTATCAGTTCTGATGATTCACTCCCGAGTTTTCGATACTGTATGTTTTTAGTTTTTAACAATATTGTTAATGTATTGCACTATTATATACCCCATAAAGGTATAAATCGGAGTCCAATTTTCACTTGTGCACACAATCCTCTATTATTATATAGCGTATAGAGAAATTTTATTACAAACTCTCGATAAGGTGTTTGGTCTTCCTTATATTATTTTGTTTGGTGTATCCACCAATATGTGGTTCCAAAGGACAATTGTATTCTATTTAAAATACTGCTTGATATATAATAAATCACCATTTATTAAAAATTTAAGTCTTTTTTTTTAAGAATGTTTTTGTTAAATAGCGCCACGCATCATCGAAAATATAAACGTACTAAACAATTGACAGCCAGCAACTGTCAGGTAAGTTACTAAAATCATATGTTCCTCAGTAAAACCGTTAATTCCTCCCAATTGATTAATTACTAATCATTATATGTATAGAAACTTATATAAATTTTATTAACTCTTACATCCTTTTAACGAACAATCTACATTAATTCTATTTCTCAATATATTTCTTTAGACCCAGTCCGGTTATGGGTCGAATTAACCGTTTTCTCTCTTCGCGATGTTGTCTCATCTCAATTGATCGCTTCTTGATATATTTTGATTTCCTCTCAACACTGAATGTCATCTGACGATTACCGGAATTGCCACCTAACATTTTTACGTCAGCCTTATTCTTATCAGCTGCAAGTCTCTGTGCCAGAGTTGATCTGAAACAAAATTTGACCATTAAACATTTTCATTAATATTTTAAGATCTATTAGCTTACCTATTTATTTTACTCCTTACTCCATGAACTTTGAATTCATTTTCGGTTGGAAGTGCAATAAAATCGCCATTATTGTGTCCATCATCATCAGAATTTCCTGCATCATCTCTTGCCTCTTGCTCTCGTTCCACCCTTCGTTTTTCGCGTTGAATCTTTTTATATTCTTTTTTTACATCCTTTGTCCAAATTTCATCATCAGAGCTGTCTCCATTTTCGGAGAAGAAATCTTCATCGGAACTCTTATTTGCATCTTCCTCTTGAATATCTGCAAATTGTTTCATTGCCTGTTTCCTCAATTCTTTAGCCTTTGAATTATCAAGTCTGTTCAATACTGGCGTTAACATTTTATATTCATCAGCGTTCTTATCAATTTCATAGTCTGGATTTTCAAACATGACTTTAAATCTGTTATCTTCTAATAAATTACTGGTTTTCTTATTCTTTTTGCTGCTTTGCTCTTCCATAAGTTTAAGAGCCATTTCTTGATTGACCTTCGGCAGTTTTGAGGCGAATTCAATATGACTTTTCCTAGTCGCATCAATTGCATCTTTGACTTTCTTTTCTTGATAATTGTCATAACTGAACGGTTGCACAGTTGCTTTGGCTTTGTTATACAATCTAACGTCAATAAAGAATCCATGCATATATGCCCTCAATAGATTAGTTCCCTCCAGATCAGACAAATTTAGCTCTTCCAATTCTTGGCGTGTAACGAATTTATAGTCATCGTAAATATTATCTACATTTTCAGTTTCAATTTCTTGTGTTAAATTGTCTAAGAATGAACACCATCTGGGAGCCGGTCCCAATTTAGGAACATAATAAGACAACATTTTAACATCATCTTGGGCGAAAAAGAAAAGACCAGAATGTGGGATTGTTGCAAAATCATTAAACTTTGAGTCACTTTCAATATATGCTATTTGTTTTCCCTAAAATAAATTTATAATTAAATTAAAAGCCAAATGAGATTTGTATTCGCTTACATTATTTTGATCCCATATTTTAAATATCGCTTCATCTAAGGAGTATATTATATTTTCATCATAATTGAATGCAATTCTCTTGATTTTAGCCTTGTTCAAGTGATCTTTGACCAAAAACGGCTCTCTAGAACGAATATCATAAAGTAGAACCTGACCAGTTTCTGTACCAACTCCTAATTGCAATCCATTTTTGAATGTTAAAGCAGTTACCTAGAACGTAAATAGACCCTATTACAAATAAATCTGAACAATAATAGATAAATTGCAGTCATACGGATGGTAATTTATCAATTGTATAATTTGCATTTGGAATCTTAAGTGCTACATCAAGTGTTCCACATTTTCTGCGATCTCTTGGATCCCAAGCTTCCACAGTGCCTTCTTTTGTTCCAACACAAATTAAATGATGTTCTGGATTCACTACAGAAACATTTATACTACTACCAGCCGATTGATATGGCTGCAAGAATTGTCCCCGCTCTAAATTTAATCGGACGATTTCCTACAAAAGCAAAAAGCATTAAACAAATTGAAGTTCGAAGTTCGGCATAAATCTATTTCTTACCGAAGACATTCCAACAAAAAATAAATCACAAGAAGGTTTATGGTAACTCATATCACGACCAAAGAATGGTATGCGTATCCGATAATGCCTTCCATGACCTGTATGGAATTCTACATATCGATCGCATTGCATAAACACCATTTTACTGTAGTCTTCACTCAAGATTTCAAAACTATTCACTTCCGAATCAAAACATCGCTCGAATTTGATCGATAGATTATTCACTTCGTAACACTTGACTCTTGGTTTATACACACCGGTCGCAAGAATGAATTGCTGATCCGGACTCATCTTCAACTGAGTACTCATGCCTGGCATTTCAAAATCCTGGATTAATTCAATACGTTTCCTGGAGTCTACATCTTTGCGTAACAAGGCCTTTCGTTTTTGATCCGATAACCACTGAAATAAATAGTTTTAAGTTAATTTCAAATTAACTTCTAACAATGTATTACACAAAACTGTACTCACATCAGGCAACGATTTTCCAGCACTTAAATTATATATTTTCACATCATTCACATCGGTCATAAACATTATGATTGGTATATTGGTTATACACTTAGTTTTGAATTAAAATATTAATTAAATTACTTTTATAGCCACATATTATGTGTTAGAAATTGGATAAAAACTGTGCGTCGAACTGAACGTGGTAAAACGTAAATAATAATAAATCCCACGTGCAAAATGGAATAGCCCATTGTTAAGATTCAGATGGAGCCACTAAACAATTTTTTAAAAATGTTTGAAAGATTGCCTTATTTAGCATTTAAATTGGTATTAACGATTACTTGTATAATTAATTAATGAAAAATTATATTATAATAATGAATAAAATTTTACACCATAATAAAAATAATTTAAATCTGGAATGTATTCCTAATCTCTGCAATATCCGATTGTTCCACAACCGTTTTAGCAACAGCCATGAATTTCTCAATATCAGCAGCTGTTACGACATTTCTTTTCAACAATTCATTATCCATTTGTACCATAAGCTTATCCAGGAAAGTTTTGGCTTCCTCACTTCGTATGTCATCGTCGTATTCACTGTATACAGACTCAGCTGTCTTGATTACTTCCGATGGAAAATTTGCTAGTTTGGCAATGTGTATACCAAAACTTTTATCCATTACACCAGGTTTTAATTGATATAGCAACGTAAATGTATCTTTATCGGCAATCGTGGCTACATGATAGTTCTTAACTGTCTCCACATCATTTGCTAATTGAGTAATCTCGTGAAAGTGTGTAGCAAACAATGAAAAACATTTCACATTCTTCGCCAAATGTCTACATATGATCAAGTAAAATTAAAATTATGACAATTACATATTAAACGTATTGATATAGAGAATACATACTCCGCAATTGACCAAGCAATTCCACATCCTTCATATGTCGAGGTTCCTCGGCCCAACTCATCAATGATCACTAAAGAATTTTCTGTTGCGGTCTATTTTAAAATTAAATACAAACCGTTAATATTCTTCTTACGAAATTCTATGTTTCTTTCGAATTACTTACACGAATAATACCAGCAGTTTCTATCATTTCCACCATAAAAGTACTCAATCCCTTCATCAAATTATCGTTTGCCCCTACTCGACCCAGTATTGAATCCACAATACTAACGGTAGCATTTTCACATGGTACAAATGATCCAATCAGGGCCATTAAAGTAGCAACTCCAACTGATCGAATGTATGTACTCTTTCCACCCATATTTGGTCCAGTTATTAGGTACATATGAGTGTCATCTGAAGCATACAAAAAAAAACATGATTCAAAATACACTTGAAGCATTTTATACGATCTCACCTCTAACAAATTGAACATCATTGGCAATGAATGTCATATCTTCTTGCAACTCTAAGCAAGGATGACGCAACTGCTTAAATTCCAATCTTCCGGAACCCTCAGCTAATATTTTCGGCCTAACATAAGGTATCGGTGCGCTTACAGCAGCCACTGCTAAGCTTACTAGGCAGTCTAACTGGGCTATTTGGCCATTTAAACACGTTAAAGGGTTTAAGTACCCAACTGTGAAACAAATTGTTTTTTTAATCAAATATTTTATTGCAATTCAAAAAAGGAAAATACCAGCAACTTTGATTATATCCTCAACAATTGACTTTTGTTGTTCTTCATATGTTTGCTTCGCTTCAACAAAATCCGAATTTAGCTCTTCCAATTTCTCGTTTGTAAATCGAACACCACCCTTCACTGCATCAATTATTTTATACTTATTATTTTTTCTTATCGCTGTTTCATCCTTTAGTGTAATGCGAAAATGGTATCCAATGTGGGATACAAAATCAAGTTTAACTACTCCATCATCAAGATTAAGGTTATCAGCTACTTTTGACTGAAGATTTTTAATCTTTGCTTCCAGTTCATCCATCGTTTGCTTACACTCATTCAGATCATCGTCAAAGGATGCCTTTACGAAATATTCATCCCTTTGTACACCTTCAAAATCTAATACTTGTTCCACCATATCTCGATATTTTTGTAAATCCTAAAACCAAATCAATCATTTCAACAATCATTCATATTAATTGATCAATCTTACTTGATACATATCATTCATTGGACCAATAATCACACTTTGAACAGCTGAATTCTCTAAATCTTCAAGAAGTGTAATAATTCTGGGCAATCGAATCACTACTTGATATAATTTATAAACATCTTGTAAACTAGCCTTCTTCCTCATTAATTTCTTAGCCAATTGTAGAATATCTGGAATTCGTTTAAGATAATCTTCATATAAATCGATTCTTGTTGAACTTCCATTTATCAAACATTCAACAATATCCAATCGATCTTTTATAACAGCCTCATTACGAAGAGGCTGTTTTACCCATTGAGCCATCAATCGATGGCCTTGTGGTGTGCGACATCGATCTAGTACACCTAAAACACTTCCAACCTTAGCAGACAATGATCCCGGCTGAATACTGGTATCTGGGAGCAGATTTAACGCTGAAATTGCTGCTGCATCCAAATGAACAAATCGATTCAAATTTAAGAGTTTTAACGTAAAATTTCCAAAATTTGTTCCATCATTCACCAAATTCAAATATTTAATGAGAGCACCTAACGAACACATTGCCAACTCCTTAGTGGTTTCAGTCAACGCGTTAGCATTTTCTTGTTGACCCTTCTCGAAATGTAACAATTTGTTTAAATCGCTAATTAAATCACTTCGATCCAATACAAAGTCAGCCTTCTTACGTATTGTTGTTAATATGCCATTGCGATCGACAATATCTTTTATTTTTCCATACTTTAAAATAAATAAAATTGATTAAAATATCATTTCAATTCAATTTAAACATCATATAATACCTCTCCTTCTCCAGAAGGTAGCAGACATTCTCTCGGTCCTAAAAGAACGACTACTGCCTCCAGCTCGGTATAAAAATCATCATCCATAAATTCAATAACTGAAAATTCTCGCTCAAAATGTTCACAGAAAGCGATTCCTAAAAATCGCTTATTCTGATCAATTTTCACGGTTACTGCTAATAACCCAGTCCCAACATTAATATCATTCGATCCAAATAATAAATCTTCGAATTGGATAAGATTTCCCGGTGAACCACGAAATTCCAAATTCCAATTGTTGCGACTCTGTAAAACATTTTCTCAATTAAACAGTTTCTCACTTTATTAGGACAAAGTTGCAAAACGGGTACCTGGCTAACAAAAATTTCGATCCTGTAATTTTTAACCAATAACAATTCTCTCGCAAAATTCTCGAAACTATTTTTATTGAGACAAACATATTCCAAGGAATCTGCTTCTGACGGAGACATCAATTTCACGTTAACTGTTGACTTGAATACACATTTCGATGCAAAAATCGCATCCTCGCCATGCAATGAGTAATATTCATTGCGATCGAAGAATCGTATAGTGGTAGCTGGTTTCTTTAAAATATAGCACAACCAATTTATGAATGGATACTATTAATACTAATGTTTTATATATTTAATCTAATCAAAGACGTAAACTTTTCATACATATACAAGATGATAACCATAATGAAGCAGTAAATAAAAAATTGGTATTTCCGTTACGACATAAAATCAATACATTTTTAAAATGAGATCGTTGTGGACGATTTTATTATAATGTACCATATTTCACCACAACAAATTATATACGAAAATAAACATTTTATATTAATTAATCAAAGGAAAACTTATATTAGACACCTTGATATGCCTCTCGCGTATGATTTATGTTACCGATAAAAATAGATCACCTATTATGTTATGTCACTGAATCATTCCAACACTTAACAATAATATTAAGTGGAAACTCCCTCAAAATTTCACACTGTCTCTAAATTTTCACGAAAATCAAAATAAACTTAATTATTGTCTTAGTCACTCAGCAGTACAATCTAACTGATCTGTGATCTATTGCCCACAGCCGATCATAATGATCTAATAAAAAAAATCAGCATCTTTCCATCATTGTATTTTAAACAATTTTCTACACATAGAATATATTAATCTTGTTTAACTGAAAATAAATTTTCGTCTCAAAATTATGAACACAAAAAATGCTAAACGAAAGATCATCACTCGCATGAATCCACATCGGATTATAAATTTATTATTTTACGATGATAATGTTCAGTTTTCTTTGAACTGTGGGTGGATTAACAGTGAAATAACTTCATCTTGTTGAAAAAACCAGTAAATAGGTGATCCTATTTTAATCAAAAGAGTTCATCAAACTATTTCTCCAGGTGGTAAGAAACTGTAATCCATATTTTATTTCATTTAGTGCAGGTGAAACTGTTACAACTTCTGTTAATCATATACTCCTAATTATTTTATTTCCTATAGAACCAACCTAATTAATATTTTCTTAAATACCAAAGTGTGACCGAAAATAGCCCATTTTAAATGATGGGGTCAACAAATAAGATAAGGCGTTCCATAATATGCCTCATCTTATTAATCAGTTGTACTGAATTTACAAATGCAAATCGTGTCGAGCGTCCAGGACAAATTGAGGAACGCCGCGAATATCAATTGAGGCGATCTTCCAAACTGATCGGATCAAATTCTGCTGGGTAAGTTATGGTATATGTAATTTACAATCTATGAATATCGACGCCTTGGGTGTTCAGATTACATCAACTTAACCAGACAAGTAAAAATCTGAGGCCTTACATTCATCATATCGTTTTCATAGCACAACGACATTATTTTGTAATCAATATATGAATTCATCTTGGCATCATCATTTCCCTACTAAGCCTATTTACGTTTCTTAATATTGTCCATAGACTTGACCTAGTTCAGTACTCAGTTATTATCAAGAATGAACAAAATAAATAAATTTTGCTTATATTAAACCATCCAAATTAATCAGTTTATGTTTTATATTTTCATAGATACTATGATAGTAATTCAGGAAATTATGGTCAATTGAATACTGATGTTTCAAATTGGGCCCAAAATCATATGGACGAAGTTAAACGAATGGGTGAAAAATTACGTGATGAATATAATACCGCAGCGGGTGGAAATGCTGTTAGTAGCGGCCAAGGCTACTATCACACGAGTTCCTACTCAGGTCAACGATTATTAAATGGTGGCGGGACAAGATGTACAACAACATGCACTCAATTAGCCAGTTTCCCAACTTTTGCCGGGAAATCTCGTGAGGAGTTAGATGCACTCACAAAACAGTGGTCTCAATCAATCGTATCTGATATGCAACAGGGACGAGTTGGACAGGCACAAATCCTGCAACCTGAATGGTTTGAACAAAGGGCTATCAAAGAATTGGAAGCCCTATCGAATCAACATCAACAACAGTCACAAATTTTCCAAAATTCTTACAGTTCTGGACAACAAACCAACCAACAAACGATCGAACAACAGCAGCAACAAGGTTTCTATACAACTGGTGGTGGATCATCCAACTATCAGAGGGAACAAAAAGAACGAAACTATGAATTTAATGCAGCAACAACAGCTATTCCAATGATTCAAGGATCCTATTATCAGCAACATCAGCAACAAAATCAATTCGATAACAGTCGGTTAATTCAACCTCAACCAATTCAAACGGGATCGAATACTTATCAAACAACAAGAACAATTTATCAACAACAAGAACGCCGTATACCGATTGTAATTCCAACTCAACGGACAATTGTTTCTTCATCACAAACCGAAGAACGATCAAGCAATCACCAACAACAGCAAGTTCAGATTCCAATTAATATTGGAGGTGGTGCTCAGCACACAATTGAAGAACAATCTTATTACCGAAACCATTCCCAACCACGACCTATTATTATTCCAGTTAACAATCAAAGACAACACAGCATTTATGATCATGTAAGAGAATATTCAGTGCCAAGTTATCAGCCACAATATATCCGTAATGAACACACAGCTTTTGAAACTGCTGAAGAACGTGAACGTCACCGTCAAGTGATACCAACACAACCGACAATTACCACTATCCATCGTACTGAAGAATCATATGACTCCAGAAATCAACAGCAACGACCAATTCGACCAACAGTAACTACTACCCACCATGTCGTGATTGAAGATCGTAATCAAGATAACCGTGGTGTTATTCTTGTACCCAATTCACATCAATATGTCTTAGATGTAACGGAAGAGGAATATGAAACTAGACTACGTCAAGTACAAAATCAATTAAATCGTCTCGGTTATACTAATAACGTATCAGAAAATCAATTAAATGCTACAATTGCTAGTGGCTTTTTCATTCACAATGGGAAACGATACAATTACAATGAAGATACTCAACGATATGAAAAGGAAATAATTGGAGGACAGACTCATGTACATGTCGATTTAACCGAAGAGGATTACCGACACAGAATGCATTTAATTCAGAATTTAATTGAACATTATCAATTCGAAGACTTAAATGAAGAACAATTAAATCGAACTCTAACTACAGGCACATATGTAAATGGCGAATACACATGGGAGTATAACAATATTACCAGGCGGTTTGAGCGAATTGATGCGAACGAAGCTAGACTACAAACTTATGGATTAACAAAAACAGAATACAGACATCGCATTAATCAAATGCAACATCTTGTAACACAATATCATTTGGGTGAGTTAACACAACGCGAAATTTATGAAACAATTCGAACTGGTGTCTTCCAAAAGGGTGGCTATAAATGGAGGTTCAATGCTTCAACTGGTACATTTGAGGAAATTCAGCAATACAATAGCCAGAGATTCAATGGCATATCCGAACAGGAGTACAATAGACGTGTGCAACAAATATCAATGCTCATAGCGCAATACTCTCTTGGAACATTTACGCAAAGCGAAATAGATGAAATTGTACGAACTGGAGTGTTTGTATCTCAGGATCATCAATATGAATGGCGTTATAATGAAAATACTGGAAATTTTGAACGCTTTATGCAATACGATAGCGCAAAATTCGGTGGTATTACTGAAACAGAATACAGGCGACGCATTGAGTTAGTACGTCAAATCATAAATCAATATCATGCTGGTTCCTTAAGTGAATCGGAGATTGATGAAGTGATCATCCATGGAGAATTTGTCTATGGAAACTATAAATTCATTTACGATGAAAGCAGTGGACAATTCACGAAGATCGTTCGATATGATAGCTCAAAGATTACACATATATCGGAGACCGAATATTATGAACGTGCTAATAAATTAATTCAACTTCTTGAACAATACTCATTAGGAGGTCTTAGTGATGAAGAGTTTATACAGGTGATTGCAACTGGAATATTAATCCGTGGTGATTACAAATGGATATATAATGAGCAAACTGGAACTTATGATCGACAACGATTATACGATAGTTCTCGCTTTAATGGAATGAGCGAGGAAGAGTACAGATACAGGATTGAAAAATTATTACAATTAATTCGAGAAGAGAATATGGCTCAATTGACACAAGAACAAATCGATGAAATAATTATTTCAGGCTATTACATATATGGTGAACGTAAATGGCGTTACAGTAACGAAATCAGAGATTATGAAGAAATGTTAGCTAACGGATTATCCATGGCAGAGTACACAGAACGATTGATGAAATTAAAAGAATTATTGGAAGCACATAGGGTTGGACAATTGACCGATGCCATGTACAATGCCACAATATCGGCTGAATATTTCATTCTATCGGGATACAAATGGCAATGGAATACGCGAATCAGGAATTATAATTCAATTGGTTCAATAGACGGAAATGATAGAAATGACAGTACCATTGACTTTGATCGTAACCGTTACACTTCAACTGCCGATAAACCAAAAAGAAAACCACCACTAATCAGTAAAGATCGTGGGGACCAACCCCCACAACATATCGAAGACGACTACGAATCTGATGAGGTTGAAGAGGAACCAGGCATTGGACCGTACCCAGCCAGAACTGATCCACCGCCACCACCACCACCAATTCAGCCAAGTTTTCAGACTGTGACAGAGAGACAACATTATGAACGAATTGAGGAATACCAAGTCGTTACACCAGCACCGATTCAAACGGAGTATGAACATAGGTACCACAAGAAGCAAACTAGCTATACACAAACTGGGCCAATGGTATAAAGATTATTTAAATTTCCCACTAGATTATTAATCAACTATTATTTCAGCCAATTATGGTGACTACCATTCGACCAATTATAACATCGCCAACATCGATGCATTTCCGGCGATCGCTACCGGATGACGTGAATCCAGATGCAATTGGTTCTGTTAAGCAGAATAACGGAGCTCAACAAACGTACACAAGCACACGTTTTTCAGGAAAATTAAATATCGAATAATTAGAGTATTTTAACATGTTCTTAGTTAAGAGATTAGAAATCACGATTATACAATATTTTTGTCTTGAAACTTAATTGAATCGGGTTCAATTCTACCGTTTAGCTGTATATAATGTAAATGGCTAATTCTATTTTCAATAAACGACAACCCATCACACTTAAATGTAATAAATCTAACTACAAAATCTGTTTGCCTGCATACCTCTCCGAGTCCCTTGAAATACTTAATGAAGATCAATTGCTGGTTTTTATCTGGAAATTTATACGCACCATAAATAAATTAAATACACCAGAACATATGGATTGGTTCTACCTAAATCTAAAGCCTGTTTCGTGGTCACATTCGCTGCCATGTTCACAAATAAAACACATTCACTGGTTCATCTAATTTACCACTTATTAAGTTCACTGCGTTTAAACACTAAAAAGTAGAAAACACAAATGTAATGGGAGAGACTATATCTATATGCCCAGTATTTGTTTTTAAATAGAATGGTATAATAATTATAATTGAATCAATTTTAATAGACGGTGGCAAATATAGCCCTTGTTATCAGTAAACTCTGTTTACTTGCAGATATAAAATTTTGGTATAATGGTAACTGTGTTTAATTGGAAAATCGTTCAGGATCAAAATTTGAAACCGGCCAATAATATTATGTTTTTCTATTTTGACCTTTGCAACGGCGGGAACCAAAAATTGTCCCATACAAATCACGAAAACATAACCACAATATAGTTAACTTGATTGGATAAGCGATATATTGAAGATTCTTATTATCAGATTGTCAGTTTCACACGCATCGGTCAATTGATTTGTACATCCTTCTTGCATGCATGAACGAAGATAAAAGAGATGTGGCGTTTGGGCCCGATTTCATTCGACTCGCTTTCACACGCGCTCAACGTCCAAGTGACCCGAATATTGATAAACACGTCCCTATACATGAAATATGTACTCCGTTTTGTGCTTGGACAATTCAGTAAATCTTAACTTTTCACATAATTTATTCAACTAAATGTAAGTGTTGAATCATTCAAAAATTCAAAATCCAAATTCATAACCAAATTCATAATCCAAACCGGATAAATTATACACAGGACTCATTTTCTTCGACCCAATAGATATTAATTATCCGTACCCAATTGCATCTATTTGTACCTTATTTTTGTTACACAATTTTAACGTGATAGGTTGGGGAAACGTACCGAAGATTCTTGAAATTGCATTAGAAGAATCGCGAAACTCTTCGGTTCTTGTATAAAACCCGGTGTTGAATGCTTCCCGGAATCAGTTCAAATTCAAATCGAGTGAGGTTCAAATTTTCAAATTGCAACTTTCCAAATTATTTAATTATTTAATTAATTAAGCATTGTTGACTTGATCTCTGTTCCATAAAATAAAAACCAGTGTTTTAAAATGGCTTTGAGATTATTGTTGGATGACCATTACGATCCATTCAGCGACGTGGTTGCAATGATGCATCCATTCGGTGCGGGAATTCATCCGGAGGATTTCAACCGAGTCGCTATAATGCCTCGACGTGTCTTACCTGGTGGGTACAATCGCAACTGGGCCATCGATCCAAGTCGCAATCGTCCAATGAAGGATTTGGCAGTGCCAACCACCGGCAAGGACGGATTCCAAGTATCTATGGATGTGCAACACTTCCAACCAAATGAAATCACCGTGAAGACCGTGGATAATACTGTCGTAATTGAGGGTAAACACGAAGAACGTCCAGATGAGCACGGTTACATCTCAAGACATTTCTGTCGTAAATATACATTGCCAAAAGGATATGATGCCGAGAAGGTAGTTTCTACATTGTCTTCGGATGGTGTTTTAACAGTGAAGGCACCGAAACCAGCCATCGAACAGAACAACGAGAGAGTTATTCATGTCCAACAAACTGGGCCAGCTCTACTCAATGTCAAAGGCTCCAAAGTTGATGAGACCAACGGAGACAAGAAAAAGTAAATCTGAACAAGCCAACAAAATCATTATACTAAGTCTCATTTTGTATTATCAGTACATTTTGTAAATTAAGTCAACTCCATATACGCTCCTCATTTATTTAAGATTATAGATTACTATTTTTATTTATGAATTATATCGATTGAATTCTAACATATTTCTATCAACTACTGTGGATTCTGAAATAAATAATCCTGTATTATTTTAACTGTATAATTATTGTGTTTTTGCAGTTCTTTTATTAACTTTCAGTTATTTAGAGTTAATAATTAAAAGTGACAACAGATCGATATTTTATTGGTTTGGACGAATTAAAATACGCACTTCTAATCCGTTACTATTCATTTATATCTTATATTTGCACTTGAAAAACATGCCGGTAGTTGAAACATTTTTAGCTGTACAAAGAATTTATTTGTGTGTAAACCGGCTGCAAAAGAATAGAAGTTTATAATTCATACTCTCGTTTCACTAGATGATTCAATTACATTCATCCTATTTCAGTGTGATTTTGTCCAACAAGATTGATGTCTAACATTGGAAATATTGTAGAGTACAGTAAGATAGCAAATATTTTTTGATAATGAACTTAAATTACGCAGAAATCATGAACCTTAGATATTGATTTTTTAATAAAACCATTTTGACGCATGATTCTATCACGTTTCGAGATTTTTCCTTGCGAATATTGGAAAATTCGAGGTGACTTGAGAAAGGACTCATAAAACATTTTGATCCTAACTTTTTCATGATATGTATATGTATATGTATAATGCATTGATATTACCAGGCCCTCATTATTCTGTTACAATTCACATTAATACGTGCAATGAACGCATTACTATTCATTGTTTACGAAGCATGATATTTATTATAGTCAACTGGTGTCTATTATGGTATACCAATTAATTTACCTACTGAATGATAATTCTATTCACAGTTAACTATATTAATTCATGGTGTAAAAATATGATAAGAATTCGATAACTAAATGCATTTCAATTGAATCAAATTCTGGAAATTTTCACAGAAAATTCCAGATGTTTGGAGTAATTTCTATCGATAATTGATAGAGATTATTAATGAATATTACCAATTGCACATAAAATGATTCACATTTGCATAAATGTTCGAATTATTCAATCCACTAATTTTGGCTATATGCCAGTTTATATGTTTGTGAATGACTGTTAGTAACTATCTTACGACACGTCTAGAAAATCTCGAAATTGCTAGCAAGTAATTGAGTTGGTATAAAACTCGCCGCCATCGTTCGACCAGTATCAGTTAATTCGAACACACGATACCGGATACACAAGTGAATCAAAGTGAAATATTAATATTCTGTTATAGAAAGTGAATTTTAAATTAAAGGAAGCCATAAGAGTGAACTTGTTGATAGACAGAACATAATAATTTTGCGGAATTTAAAATTAATTTTTCGATAATTTTCAACGAATATCAATCGATTTAAATTGTTGAAGAAAAAATGGCTTTAAGATTACTGCTAGACGATTTCGATCCATTCGTTAGCCAATGGGGTGAACCATTCCATCATTTTGGATTGGGATTAACCCCAGACGATTTGCGTCACCTTACCAACTCGCATCGATACGTGATGCCAGGGGGATACCGAAGAAATTGGCAGTTACAACCAAGACGTGATAAGGGAGCCGGTGATATTGCAATCCCCTCAACTGGACCAGATGGATTCCAGGTCTGCATGGATGTGCAACAATTTAAACCAAATGAAATTAGTGTGAAGACGGTTGACAATGCTGTTCTTATTGAAGCCAAACATGAGGAACGACCTGACGAGCATGGATACATTTCTCGTCAATTTGTTCGCAAATATACGCTTCCCAAAGACTACGATCCGAATCAAGTAGTGTCCACATTGTCATCAGACGGTGTCTTGACCATTAAAGCTCCTCCACCACCAGCTATTGAAGATAATTCCAAGGAGCGCATAGTCCATATTCAGCAGACGGGTCCCGCAATGTTAAACGTGAAAGACAATAAGACTCAGAAGCAGGATGAAAATGCTCAATCGAAACTATAATTACGTCACTTACCAGTAAATGCATTTCCATACGTCTATCTCTTAGTTTATAATTTACTTTAATTCAACTGATTATGTATTCCACTAAATAACTATGTGAAATACTGTTAATAAAGAGTTTGAACTGAATTATTTAGAATTAAAAATTTTGGAGGTACTTATTATTATTAAATTTAACTACAATCGCATTTAGATAATTTTCAGCTCTCTTTCGTCTGTTTTTTCATCTCAAGTTCTATATACCTGTCGATATCGTCAAGCGGCTTATAATATATATGAACCATTTGGGATCCAGCCATCATCGTTAGCATTGCGGCCGTGAAGAACTTGAGATACTGACTCCAACCAACTCCAGCCGGCATATTTTTACAGCCTTATCAGTTGTTACTTGAATCGCTTGACGGGGTAAGGTGTAGTTTTTCCTCAACTACGTTTTTTGCTTGCCTTCTCTTAAATGTTCTATCTACAATATAAGAATGTGGTCAAAATAAATCATACATGTGTTAATTGCATTAAAAGACTTGCAGAAATTCGTTTCACCGACAGTCCAATTGATCATCGAATACTCAAGTGCAGCGCCCAGAACGAAAAACAACGGCAAAAATCTGTATATACCAAATGTCTTCTCTCCAGGCCAAGCTTTCAGAATGCGTTGAAGCCTCGAACTTTTCCAGCTCATTTCATGGTCCTTTTAAATGAATCATTTAAAAAAATTATGTAAGAATTCTCCACTCCATTTACCAAATATAGGTTGGATATAGGTTACCTTTCTGAGACTCAATCTGTGATAGAAAAACGAGATACTTCAAAATTTAGCCTCAACACACATGAATCTTAGGTGAATGGATCTGGATGGATATCACTTCTCTTAACCGGTGTTTCGAATGGAGTTTAAAAATTGATTTAAAAATTTTGCCTTCGATTTCAATTTAATTTTGCAGCAAAATATTATTCTCCCAGATTTAACATATGATTTTGTGAGGAACCATGTGAATAGATTTCCAATGGGGAATTGTTTGTTTATTTATTTAATTTAATAATTTTCGTCATATGCGCCATCGGAGGGTCCCGGCCCGACTACACAGAATAAAGTCGTATCGTCGAAAACACGGTCGTGAATTTTTCTCTCGTTAAAGTATATGTACGTATATAATTTCAAATTGTGAGATGTAGTTTTATCAGAACCTGACCGCTAAATTGGACGAATTCTGAGATTCTTCCACATTATGCTCCAATCCCATGTAAATTAACTCTGTCTCAGTGGTACTCTGACTCTCCTGCACACCGGATTCAATTACCAAATGGTTAAATATTGAGACCGTTGTTCTCAGACTGGCATACATATTCACATGACAGAGTCCACGTAGCACAATATATTTCTGCCTGAAATTGCTCTCGACGCCTAAACGCATAGCATATTGATACGAGGTGGATGATAAAAATTCTTCGTTTCTTCGTTTTATTCGTTTCAATTATTGAGAAGTAAGGAAGTAAAACACGGTCTTGAATCTCGCATTGTATATACATCTGTTATCAAATCAAAATAGAATTTTAATCGGTTTTTAATAATTTTGTGGTCGAAATGGGTGATACAAAAGTTAAAAGTAAGAATAAATATTCCATTTTACTGCCCACATATAATGAACGGGAAAATCTACCTATAATGGTGTGGCTGCTGGTGAAATACATGGATGAGAGGTGAGTTTCAGGAAGAATAGAATAACACATATACCGGCCACGTAAGTTGCATTTTGAGTCACTATTTTACTAACTCGGATATAAATCATTTCAATCTCCAGCAATTTTGACTATGAAATAATAGTTATAGACGATGGCAGTCCAGACGGAACGTTGGATGTGGCAAAACAATTACAGAAGATTTACGGCGAAAGTAAAATAGTTCTGCGTCCCAGAGAAGCAAAATTGGGACTGGGAACTGCTTACGTACATGGAATGAAACATGCAACTGGGAATTTTATAATCCTTATCGACGCCGATCTGAGCCATCATGTAAGAATGCAAACAATTTATGTTCAACTTGTTATAACTGAATTTTACATTCGTTTTAGCCAAAGTTTATTAAGGAATTTATTGAGTTGCAACAAACATTTGACTATGATATTGTTTCTGGAACACGTTATATTGGAAATGGTGGAGTTTACGGGTGGGACTTTAAAAGAAAGTTGATTTCACGAGGTGCCAATTATTTGGCTCAAATTTTGTTGAGACCAAAAGCTTCAGATTTAACTGGATCATTCCGTTTGTACAAGAAGGATGTTTTAATGAATTTAATTTCGCATGTTGTGTCCAAAGGCTATGTATTTCAAATGGAAATGCTGGTACGTGCCAGACAATTGAATTACACTGTTGGAGAAGTGCCTATCACATTCGTGGATCGATTATACGGTCAATCAAAATTAGGTGGTACCGAGATAATTCAATATGCTAAAAACTTGCTGTATCTATTTGCTACTACATGAAATATTAACTTTACTAAATGCATTTAATAAATATTTATTATATGACAACAACGTATTCCAATAGTTTCAAGTTTAAGAAAGAATAAAATGAGATATACTAAAAATAAAATGAATAAATTATAGTCATCTTCTATCAATTAGATAGAACTAAAATTCGAATTCAAATCAAAAATTCCGTCTCTGCCTCAAACGCCGTTGGATAAATCACATTGACTAAATGTTAATCACTTTATACTGATTACAATGGTATAATAACAAATAAAATAGTAATACAAACAGTTAGTAAGAAATGAAATCGAGTAAAAAACATAAAAGAAAAACATCTTTTCAGCATCAGTTCATATTGATTATAATACTAAGAATTAATTTTATGTATTCGCATCATTTGAAACAGTAACAACAACGTTATTTCCACATGCAATATTGATATCAACATTACGGATGCGATTTAAACGTTCTTGAACACTTGGCTTGGTAAACGGATCAACAAGAATTGGGGAACTTAGACCCCGATTCGTTTCAACATAAGAGGTCACATTTGGGGATTTTGGTTTATTAGGCACAACATCATTAATTGGAGGTACTTCATAAGGTATCTCAAATTGACGAGGTCTCACACGACCTGTACCAATGGATGGAGTACTGTTTACTAAAAATAAAAAGAAACCAATTATTTAGGTCAAGGTAAAATATTCCAGGACATACATTTTACACTCTTCACTTCTCCGTCTTTTGTTAATGATACGGTTATGTTTCCTCGGTTTTCGATCACCAAATCCTTCGATTCCACCTGTTCCTTATAATTGTGTTTTGATCGTTGTTGATTTGTTCTTGCTAGATCTTCTTTTTTATTGAAATGTTTCTTAAATGGGTCATCTTTGCGAGATTGCATTCCCTTAAACAATTTATTTGGTTCGCCGTCCTGTTTTTCTCGACGCCAGCTAATTTTCTCCTCGTTGCCATTAGACGAGCTGCGCCAACTCTTTATCTCTTCTCTTTCTTTTACATCCTTATTCTGTTCAGACTTTTCTCTTCCAAAATTCGGATTACTTTGCCTTGGTTTTATTTTCATTTGATTATCATCCGGTTTTTCATTCAGTCCTGATCCACTCAACTGTTTCTTTAATTTTGGCTCACTGCGGTTAACAGTTGAATTTAATTTAGCACCATCACGTTTCTCGTCTGCCAGAAAGTTATACGTTGGGTCTGGCGGTGGTAAACCAGCTGCCGATTGTTTCTGTTTCACTTGACCCACTTTCGTTTGTATAACTAAAATAGAAATTATATACTTATAAGGAAATCCAAACATACTTCCAAAATTCTTAAGGAATATTACCTGCAGATTGTGTGTCCGGTTCATCAGTCTCTTTTTCATAATCGAAAACAATATTATCATATTTATGCTGTTTAGGCCATTCACTGTTATTCGGTTTCGTTGCGACCATGGCATTGTCTCGCAATGCCATCAAACGATCCTCTTCTGCCTCTTTGTGCTTCTTTTCGAGCTCTTCATTTCTGATCCGTATCCTTTCCAATCGTTCTTCCAAAGTTTCGTTGGCCAAATTCAATGCCATTATTTTGGCTACTTTACTCGCTCAATACTATTAGTTGCTGCGAATCGTTTTATATCATTAAATCACCGCAAATAATAAAAGAAAATAAATAGATGGAAATGATGTCACCTGATTAAATTAGCAAACTTGCCTACCTATTAGTTTAGAGTGCTGACTGAATAGAACTATAGAAATTAGTATGTAAGATGATACGATCTTGGAATGCAAATTGCTTCAAGCAATTTTTCTGATTTCTGATTATTGTTAAGGCTTAATCCGAACAGTGTGTTTGAAATCAAAATTTTATTTGCTCTCTCCACCGTGGCTGACGAACAAAAATCTGATTTTGGCCGAGGTTCTCGGCAATCAAATAAATGGTAAACACACTTTGGCACCTCACACGTATTTGCAAATTGCGGTTAATGATTAGAAATTAATTCCTCCTTTCAGGTATTTTGACGAGGGATGGACACTATTTTAACCAATTTACACATATAAAATTTGTTAAAAAAAAATTAATTTAACTTTGAGCAATTTTATCACATAATGTTAGCATTTGAGCAATTTATCACATAAGTTAAATGACTGTTCCTATAATATATATAATATACTGCAAATTGCAATCCATGAGTTCATTACATGCAGCGTCGAAACAATGAAAATGAAAAATGGGTGTAAATGGGAAATTTTATTCACTAACTGTATGCAGAATAACTTGTCTTCTATGATATATGGGAAGATGTAATGCTTTTTATTAAAAACAATACCATTTCAGTGATTTTCAACGCAAAACATTGTTCAAATGCAGAATGGTGTAATGAGAAAAATTTGTTCACTTACTGTATGGCATGTGGCACGTCTTCGAACAGATATGGGAAGATATGAGAGTTTTTAGAAACA